>JALIZH010013222.1:0-26262 GCA_030522465.1 Rhipicephalus appendiculatus | reverse complement strand
TATTGACGGATACAACGCCAAAGAGAAGCCTTCTTCCTCTAGATCTTCGATCGCCTTGATGACGATGATAAATGCGGAGCAGTTTAGGGACCCGGGCTGTCTTAAGCGGCCGTCGATTCGCGTAACGCAGGTGAACTCAAGTAAAAAAGTCGAAAAAGAGGAATTAAACCCCAAATAGAAAGACAGAGAAAGAAAAATTGGAAGAAAAATATAAATAAATAGAAATCAAATAAAAAAAACGCAGAAGACTGGAAAAGAGGAAAATAAAGAAAAACAGGAGAAAAGAAAGATAAAGCCAAAGAGAAACAAAGAAGCGTGCCCAGCTGCGTAGTTCCTTCAGGCTTGGCACCACTAGTGCGAAGCTGCCTTAATTTTTTTTTAGTCGCGGAGGTAATCGGCTGCCACGCTTCGGCCGTTTGGGCGGGGCCTCTGCGGACTTCTGAAATGGTATCCGACTATAAGCAAACGTTTGTGCTGACGTTCTACAACTATCAAGATGTACGTGAGTCGAAACTGATGTAATTTAATATTTGTTCAGTTGAAATTCCCATTCGCCATCACTTAGGCACACTTCACTGTGGCGGAAAATACGTTTTGTGAAAGAGCGAGGAACAAAAGAGAAAAAAAAAGTGAAGCGGCGCTTCACCTACTTCACCTTTGTTCCTCCCTTTTTCACAAAATGTATTTTCCGCCACAGTCAAGTGTGCCTAAGTAACGTAAGCACCAACTGTCCCAAAAAGAAGTCATTTCGCCATTTCTTTGAGAGGTGGTATGAGAACGAGAGCGTACTTACGTGTTATTGCATGTGTAGCATTACGTTGGCGTTCCAAACACGCAGATGGAGATGACATGCCTCTAATGACAACCTCGACCACTACCTCGACTACTACCTCGACTATTACCTCGACCACAACCTCGACTACTACCCAGACCACCACCTCCACTACTACCTCAACCACTACCACGACTACTACCTCTACCACAACCACGACTACCACCTCGACTACTACAACGACGACTACCACCTCTACCACTACCTCGACTACAACCTCGACCACTACCTCAACTACAACCACGACCACCACCTCGACTACCACCTCGACCACTACCTCGACTACAACCACGACTACCACCTCGACTACTACCTCGACTACAACCACGACAACCAACTCGACTACACCCACGACAACCACCTCGACTACTACCTCGACTACAATCACGACTACCACCTCGACTACTACCTCAACCACTACTTCCACTAAAACCTCGACTACAACCTGGACTACGACCTCGACTAAGACCTCGACTACAACTTTGACGACTACCTCGACTACTACCTCCACTACAACCTCGACTACGACCTCGACTATGACCTCGACTACGACCTCGACTACGACCTCCAAAACTACCTCGACTACGACCTCGATTACGACGAAGCCGCGGCCAAGTAAGTACCGTGCAAGCATCTGTGTACTACGTGTTTGTACCGAGACCGTACACTGCACTCCGAAATACACACCATGATATTGCTTCCTTTTAGTGAGTACGCAGCGCGAATGCCGTAGCTTTTGTAAACGTCATCATGACCTGGTAATGCTAGGATAAATGTACGGGAATGCATGAAAACATTTAGGCCGGAGACAAAAACCATGCTCTTGCGCGACAGAATTGTTCCTAAAAGAAGAAAAGAAGGTCTGCTCATGTCCCACAGTTGGGACGTAGCAGAGACGAGTAACAAAGCCTAAAGACACAGGCCTTGTTCCTCATAGCCTGTGTATTTGAATAATACGTAGTGCACCTACATTCACACGTTCATCACTTTTCGCACGCACGAGTAAAACGTTAATAATCTTTTTTTTTGTTGGAATTCTATAACGTTTGTTGGAGTCTGTGTCTCTCCGAAGCGTGCTGCCAATGTACAGACCCCGACTGAGCTAGTCTCCTTTGGCCGCCATGTCTCGCTGTATGCAGGCCCAACAGGAACGCCACCGACAACGGCCTCCCTGATCTGCCCCGCGGACGGCGAAGGCCCAATGGAGGTTCCAGCTGACAGGCTCAGCGACTTCATCTTCTATGACTCGCTGGGAGACGCCTTCGACAGACTGGGCCAACCGGCGAGGGGACCGTTCAAGGAATTCCAAACCTTGGCGGACAACGAGATAAATACGGAATATGGCGTCTCCATATTCCCTTTGTAAGTTGATGTTGAGCTCACAGCTAACGTACTAATACCCTCTGACGGAACAAAAAGGCTCAAGTGTACCCAGTATTTGACGACGCCAACAATTTAAACAACAGTTTAGTCGCAGATGGACCGTAAATTTAGCGATATGCATGATGTCACAGGGATTGTTTCTGTAACTCATACGTGCATTTTATACCTCCTTGAAATAAACACAAATGATGAGCGTGCTTCCAATAACGCGACAAGTGGCGAAGAAGCGCATTGTCCCTATTATTCATTTAATGAGTTCTGAGCTCATTCTCCCTATTAACAATTTAATGAGGTCTCGGCAATGCCTCATTTTCCTTATCGTGCCATCGGCTTCATGAAATCATATCGCTTAGATCAGCGTAAAATATCACTATCGTATACAGTATCTCGCTAAATCTGCAAGCGAGCACTGTGTGCCCAATGCTATCGATCAAGCTTTTTGCGGTCTGTATTTACAAGGAACTGACAAGGTCCCTTATGCATTCGCCTAAGATGACTCGAAGGCAAAAGCCATCTTCTTTTTTTCTTCTCCTTAGTCAAAGCATGGATCCAGCCTCTAAAAGCTTTCTGCACCCAACGTGGTTTCGCATTGCCTCCGGGATCAGAGGCATTGGAAGATTTCTGCACCTCGTATGCTTTAGCGCGGCCTCCGCGATCGGCACACCTTTGGCCAAACAAAGATGTCACGAGCTGACGTCGTCATGCTTCAAAAGGCGGGGAAATACGGCCACAAAACAACTCGCCCAACATTCAGACGTCATGACGTGACACCACGTTATATGGAGTCGCAGTCACGTCATGTTGACTTCACAAAATTGGGTGATTTGTGAAGTCATACGATGACGTCAACACGTGAAGATTCTTTGCATCACTTCTGTTGACGCCGCGGATTGTAATAAATGTATTAAATGCGAAGCATTTCTTAGCGAACTTCGGCGACTTTGAGCGTATCTATCTATCTATCTATCTATCTATCTATCTATCTATCTATCTATCTATCTATCTATCTATCTATCTATCTATCTATCTATCTATCTATCTATCTATCTATCTATCTATCTATCTATCTATCTATCTATCTATCTATCTATCTATCTATGCGCCTACAACATGCGGCCCTCCGGACAGTAAGGTTAATGGAATTTATACCAAAACGGGTATGGCGTAACATGACTATATGACGAACCTAGTCCGCCACGGTGGTGTAGCGGCTACGGTGCTCGGCTGCTGACCCAAGGGTCGCGGGTTCGATCCCGGCCGCGGCGGTCGCATTTCGATGGAGGCGAAATGGTAGAGGCCCGTGTACTGTGCGATGTCAGTGCACGTTAAAGAACACCAGATGGTCGAAATTTCCGGAGCCCTCCAACTACGGCGTCTCTCATAATCATATCGTGGTTTTGGGACGTTAAACCCCAGATATTATTATTATATGACGAACCTAAATGACTGGTCATACCATGAAAACCATGATTTACTCGTCATGAGCGGCATGGTTTATGTGCCGTGTCCGTGGTGTTCTTGTGGCCGTTCCGTCTACTTGATATCTACCGAAATTGATATAAGGCTGCATTTATCCATTTTTAACATAAATAATAGGTGGTAATATGAAAATCATAACTTGCATGTAATGTACAGCATTACGTATATGCCATGCTCTGGGTGCATTCGGGGGCTGTTTCGCCAGCATGACGTACTAAATTTGGCATTAGGTGATTTGACTGTATAACGAACATTAACTACAAGTGGTAACAAGACGTTCCTGACATTCATGACATGTAAATGATGACTTGCATGCCACGCTCATGGGGCGCTAGCGGCCATTTCGGTAGCTTGATATACACCAAATTTGGTATTGCGCCACGTGATCTCTATGAAGGACATAAGTGACAGGTTGTTAAATGAAAATCATGACATCCATGTCATGTACAACGTGTTATACAGGCCATGCTCATGGTACGCTCACGGCTGTTTCGCTAGCCTGATATACACCAAATTTGGTAGCGTCGTTTTCTGGGGCAGTTGGTACATGATGTGTAGTGAATGTATCCAGCAAGTTTCAAACGCGAGCACAAGAACAAAGTAACGCGCAGGACAAGGCTGGACTCACAACTGAAGTTTATAAAAAAGACAGAATTCGCCAGAACACCACCACGCATGCGTAAAAAGCCAACCGCAGAATCATGTGAACAAACTATCTAACACGCTCCACGCCCCCCCCCCCCCCCCCCCCGCCCTTTTTCTTTATCTTGACCGGACCTTAATGCGTGGGCTATAGATGGGAAATTACAGATTCGCCAGGTACTGGAATTCTTTATCAGTGCTATGCACCGAATGTTCACTCACACATAATTCAGCACCCAACTTCCTAATGTAGAGCGCTTGGCATATTTCTCTCTCCAATCTATTGCGTTCCCTCCCCACAATCGAGACACTGCTAAAATGGGGTGTACAGCCTCCAGCATTTCTAATAATATCGCGCGAGCGTCGACCGCACGCAGTATCAGCGCCTTACAACGGCGATAATCTGCGAGACTGGCAGCAGTACGCGCAGGCGCACGAAGCAGCGCTAGCGCAAGCGTCGTCTGCCTGGCTGTTCCTTTTAGGATGAAACACTTTTTTTAACACGAAAGTGTTTTATGCCGGGGTCCACCAAGATTTGAGTGACGTATTTCCGTCACGGAAATTACGTGGAAAAAATACGCATGATCAGAAGACAAAGAAAAAAAGTTCCGTGAACGGGAGTCGAACCTCCGACCTCTTGGTCCGCGACGATAGATGCCGGGCACGCTATCCACTGCGTCACGGTCACATACTTTGTAAGCTTAAAAAAAAAGCCTTTTATATCTACCACTATCCTGTCACAGTGCTCTTGCTAAAGTGAAGTAATGCATTATGCCCGTGAAATGCACGATTAGTTCTTTCAAAGCGTCGTTTCTACGCGTTCGTCCCATTCGGCGCGTTTCGAATAGGAAAAGTACAATTTTGTCGACGCATTAACACACTGCCAGGTGGCGACCTTACCCCTAGCGTCTTTCCTCGCTCATAGCATCCGTCCATACCAAAAATAACTCTACTACGCGCTAGTCATAGGCGTGCGCACGAGGGGGGGGCAGAGGGGGCGGCCGCCCCCCCCCTAGTCACCTAAAAAGGGGGGGCGCAAAGTCTGCCCCATACATTGACATAATAGGGAAGGGGGGGCGCTGTGACGAGCCTTCGCCCCCCCCCTGAAGGAGAACCCTGCGCACGCCTATGGCGCTAGTGCTAGGCGTGGCTGTAACTCCGCGTTCCTAACTCGCCCGGCGAAAAATTGCAGCCGGCCAATGGGGAAGACACGACGCGCGTTGCTTTTCCCTCTGGTCTGGCAGCGTTGTTCAATATAACTCTAACATACCGCGAGTAGGCGACCTTAGCCCAAGTTCGGCGTCCAATCAGTGGCGCTATTCTGGCTGTCACACCGCTTTCTCCAATTCCGCTCTAACCGTACAGCTACCCCAAGCATCTATGACGACCAGGGTCTATTTAGTCATTGATCATGGACATTAGTCGTCCGGATACAGATGTACCACCAAGCGTCAACCTGGATGCATCCACGTTAAACAGTGCCCTAACTGTGAAACACTAATAGACGTTGTGCAAGCTATCGTATATCAATGTACAGTAAACATTCAACTACTTCTGTAAGGACACGTTTCACTTTCGTGTTATACCGATTCCTATGACGGAGGGATCAACCATGTTTTTTTTATTCAAATTTCCCTGCGCATCAGCTTTGAGCAGTTTCTTTGACTGTAATCACAGGAAAGATCAAGAGAACATGAATCCGTAGATCACGGTTTAAGTTGTGCGCATGGTTTTGTTCACACCACTTTTGTTTCCCCCCTTTTTTTTATCTAAGGAGACTAATACAGTCATTGTGGTAGGGCGTGCATCGTCCTGAAAGGAACAGCGTGGCAGACGACGCTTGCGCTAGCGCTGCTTTGTGCGCCTGCGCGTACTGTTGCCGGTCTCGCAGATTATCGCCGTTGTAAGGCGCTGATACTGCGTGCGGTCGACGCTCGCGCGATATTATTAAAAATGCTGGAGGCTGTACATCCGTACCTCTTGCAATGCAAGTGCGCGTGCCCTCTTTTGCAATTTGGCAACAAATTACGATGTTCCCGCGCGGGATCGTTGAGGCGTCGGCCCGTCTGGCCGACGTAGGACCGACGGCAGGAGAGAGATATGTGATAGACTACAGACGCGACGCATTTTGTGAACACAGTAGAGTGTTTCTTACCACAACCACTGCTAACATCTTTCTTCCCTCCTGTGATGCTTTTGCACAGTCCGGCCAGTTTTCTGGGCGCAGAAAACACCAGTTCAATGCCGTTTCTTGTGGCCACCCGCTTAATATTGTGAGATAAGCCATGAAGTAAGGCTATATAAAGCATGGCTTCCTCGAAAAGAAAAAAGTAAAGTCGAAGTGATGCCATATTTTCATGGCTTATCTCACGTGCCTGCTCGTGCTCGGCTCACACGAGCATTCACAACAGCGAAAACCGAAGAAAACACTCATATTTATACGTTTCGTTGATCGAGCTTCTTGCATTGCTTCAACAACGGTGCACTTGATGTGTGAAACAGAGTGTAGTCATGCCTGCCGAGGCATCACGACAACTTGGCTGCTAGCAGTGGCCTTCTGTTAGGCGGCAAAGTAGACTGCACGTAAATACTATGGTGGCTTGGCGTCATCGCTGCCCTCGCTACCGCGTCATGACTCCACCGGCTATATCAAGAGACTCCGAGTTTCATTCCGCATGCTTCGTTGCCCAGCAACACATTTCCCGCAAAGCTGGCGATGTCGGAATTCCGCGTCACCAATGTCAACTACGGAAGTTACTGCAACGCGCTTACGATGGTCAATACCATGTCATTCATCGCGCGGTCAAGCACTTTACATACAAATCGACAGTATGCCTAGACGGCCTAGCGCTGCCCCGACTGTAAGGGCATAGACACAGGCGCTGTGCGCAGACATGCGACACGCGTGTTCGTTTACAACGGTCTGTGGCACATACCTTTCCGTTCTCGTCGCGGTAGCCTCGTTGGTGACACAACGAAACACACCACTTTCCAACCATCTTTAGCAACACGTTTCCGGCACAATTCACAACGCGCGGGCTGGTTGTCACGCTAGCGGCAATCGCAGTAGGTAGCCACCCTAGTCCTCCGTGCCCTAGTCGCAGATAGTGTCTTTTTTCTTCAGCGGCGCCCAAACGTGGCGGCTTGGAATAGTTCCATTGATGGGCGCTTGGGGCGCCCTTTTACGAAAAGGGACTATTCGAACGCACCCGTATCCACAATGGAATGGTTAACTCGAATTTCCTCTTGCTTTTCAATCAAACTGCAAATTTGGCACTGTACGATTTTAGCCTCCATTTACATGACTAATAAACGGGCCCGTGGTCTTATACTATGTGCTCTGTTTGTATTCTCATTCATACAGATTTGCCACGTCGTGTTCGATTCCGTGCTGGACAACTGCACCTTCATGGCGTACGACGTGAGCTACGAATACGCTCCATCTTTATGCCCGCGTCAGCTACCCGGTGAATACAAGATACTGAGGAAAATGAAGAAGCTCACGATCGCCAAGACCTGGGCATACAAGCGCTGTCTCCAAACTTAAAGATAACGCTGCTCAAGTACTTAGTCAAGATATACCGATGTGTTGCGTGTTCATGAGAATATTAAACGCATTTATGTTTCCATAGGAACATTTGGGGTGTGAATATATTGGTTTTACTCTCGGTATTACAACTTTCCTTGTTTTATATCACGGAAGCCGTGAAAGTGGTCAAGCGTATGACGGTCTTAATGTAAATAGTCGTTCTGCGTCATTCAATGCCGATGCCTGTACAATTCGTGACCTTCGGACTACACAGGATAAGTAAAAGGGAAGGAGTCCGTGCCGCCGACTACGCTGTTTCCCGAGAGGAGAGCGATGTACCTTCAGCTGTCCTTGAAACGAACATTTGCACTGGTGAAACGCTGCTCAATTAAAGTTTGTGAGTGAGGGCTCGGTTTTTTAGATGCGAGGCATGTTATGCTCGGGGCTATGTCCGTCCATCCCGTGTCCCGCGTTCGGCCACTTTCATGAAGTAGGGAAGCACCCATTATGCGAACCAGAACACTGTAGTAATATGAAGGCCGTCAACCACTATTACAGTCATCAGAGTCATTTCCGAGTGCACAGAGAGGCTGCTTAGCGATGGCTAGGCAGGTGGTGTCTGTCGCCCAGGTTGACCCCATTCCTCGATCTTGCTTGCATGTGTTTGGAGGGGGCTTAGTCCGTCCCTCCTTCCCGCGTCCCACAGCGCATGCGCGTCCCTCCCCCTGCCTCTCTTTTCTCCTTCGCTTACCCCCTTTCTCTCCTCTAGCAATCCTCTACTCAACGGAGCGGCCCCCGCGTCCCCTCCCCCCTATCTTCTCCTACGCTCACCCCCTCTCTCTACTCTAGGAATCCCCTGCTCTACGGAGCGGCGGCCGCGTGCCACATTCCCACAGCGCATGCGCGTCTACTCCTCCTATCTCCTCTGGGGATCCTCTGCTGTACGGAGCAGCTCCCACACTCCCACAGATTGTGCACAGCCCCTCCGTTCTCTCCTCTAGGAATCATCTAAGGAGTGGTGCGACAGCTGCATACTCCGCTAGTGGCGCCACGGTACTTCCGCGGTATGAGCGGCCCAGGCTTCACGGCAGAGGCCTGGCCAGCTGCCGTGAAACAAGAGCGGCGACGTTCCTCCCGCTCAAGCTAATTATCTCCACGCTGCTTCGCATCCACACATGGTTCCCTTTAGCGGGAGATGGGGATGTTTTGTTTAGCTTCGAGAGAGGACGAGACGAATGGTTTGCAGGAAATTTTCGCTTTAATACACGGTTTGGTTTATGCAACAACGCGAGAACAAATGCTGTGACGAGGGAGCATATATGTTGCACTCGAAGACTGCTTACAGACGCTGCGCGGCGCCGTGGCAGGCACTCTAACCATGAGCGCGCAGCGCAGTGAACTTGTATGTATATTGTCCGCGCCTGTGATAGTGGCAGTATGACAGAGGCACCTTGAGGCTCTGTTCGTTTTCGCCAACGGGTCGGTCTAGTCCTTCTCTGAATCTCGGCAACCGTCGAGGTCGGCTGAGCTTAAAGGCCTGTTAACGCAACTAGACGTTTCCTGCGGATTGTAGAGGAAGGAGTGCATCAATTGCTCTAAATATGTGCATTCACTTCAACGAGCGCGGTCAGTCCAAATAATCCTCGGAAGCCTCGTCTGCTGATCTGTGGCTTTCCATCGACCATGTTTAAAGAGCGCTACACTACCTCAGCAGAGTAACTTCGTGTTTATTTTTTTACAGGGCCCCTCACAAGGCACTGAAAAAAAAAACGAGCGCATTATTTTCTCCTGGTGGTTCTCGCCGTTCTCGCGCTCTTCGAGAGCCATGAACTGTGATTCGCGTGACGTATATAGCCTACGTGCTCTCGGTTGATCCACATGCGCGAAATATGAAATGTGATTGTCTCCTGCACAGCTTTCCATTGCAGCCGCCCACCCGTTCTTCCTTGTCTCGCATGACTACCATGCATGAACAACTGATTTCAGTTCATGTTGTGTGTTTCCGACCGCGCAGGCGGAGATAACCTGGTGTAGCCGACAAGCGTGAATTCCTGATAGGCTGAACGCTTAGTGTTGACACCCTACGTGTGCTTTTAAGAAAAACACCGCCCAAGCACTCCGCACAGATGGTTAACCAGTGAATGTGATACTTGCGGTGACACGCGGTTGCGGATGTCGCAGCCGCTCGAGATACTCCCGTCGAAAGCGGGCGTCGGCCCCGGCGAACCCGTTTCTGTCATTGCCTCGTTGCCGGTGCTCTACCTACAACGTCGCTTCCTCGGCTCGCCGTTGTCGCTTGCATTCGGCACGGAAATCTGCCGGATCCTCGGTGCGCAGTTGTTTCTTGCGGTACGCCACCCGGGCCTTTTCGTGTGCCCGGAGTGCTGCATCGGCCCGAAGAACATGAATTATCTCACGGATCATTTGTCGGCGTTGTTCTAGGAAAGTTATCTCCTGTTCGGGCATTCGCACGGTCCGTTCGATTCCGAACTTCCTGCGACGCCGGGCTCTTCACGCGCCCGTGATGCCGTCACGCGATATTTCTCCACATCCCTCCTTTGCGTGTCGATCTGCTTGACGGCTTTCCTTGGCTGCGCAACCAACGCAACGCTTTCTGAGAGACCGAGGAGACTGAGAGAGTGGGCGGAGGCGCCGCGCCACCCCAGCTCTGCGGGCGAGCGGGCGAGCTTTCCACAACGACGCCGAACGGCCAACGAAACGCGCCATATGTATGGCGTAATCGGCGGCGCCTTCTACATGCAAGGCAATCGAAACGCGCCTGATCAGAGTGCTGTGACTCCACTAAAAATGCTAACTCTTTCTGCTTCTACCTTCCCAAAGGAGTCAAATGGATACCAGAAGAGTCACGCTGCCGTGACTTTCTTTTTTAAATGCGAAGCATTTCTTAACGAACTTCGGCGACTTTGAGCGTATCTATCTATCTATCTATCTATCTATCTATCTATCTATCTATCTATCTATCTATCTATCTATCTATCTATCTATCTATCTATCTATCTATCTATCTAGCCGTCTACACTTTGTGCTCTCCTGGCCGTATCGTCAATGGGATTTCTACCAAATTTGGTATGGCATAACATGACCGTATGGCGAACATAAATGGCTGGTCATATCACGAAAATCATGACTAACTTGTCATGAAAAGTATGATTTACATGCCACGCTCATGGCGCGCTCGCGGCCGTTTCATTAGCATCTCAAGTTAATTGAGCTATTGAGCTAACGTCACTCAATACCAAATTTAGTGTATCTCAAACACTAAATTTGGTATTGAGTGACGTGACTGTATGAAGAACATAAATGACCGGTGGTAATATGGAAATCATGACATGTCATGAGCGACATGACTTGGATTCCATGCTCATGGCGCGCTCGCGGCCGTTTCGTTAGCTTGATATACACCAAATTTGGTATTGAGTGACAAGACTGTATGACGAACATGAATGACACTAGGGAATATGGAAATCATGACATGTCATGGGCGACATGACTTGCATTCCACGCTCATGGCGCGCTCGCGGCCATTTCGCTAGCTTCATATACACCAAACTTGGTATTGAGTGACGTGACTGTATGACGAACATAAATGACAAGTGGTAATATGGAAATCATGACATGTCATGAGCGACATGACTTGCATGCCACACTCATGGCGCACTCGCGGCCGTTTCGTTAGCTTGAGGTACAACAAATTTGATATTGAGTCGCATGACTGTATGACGAACATAAATGACAAGTGGTAAATGGAAATCATGACATGTCATGAGCGACATGACTTGCATTCCACGCTCATGGCGCCCTCGCGGCCGTTTCGTTAGCTTGATATACACCAAATTTGGTATTGAGTGACATGACTGTATGACGAACATAAATGACAAGTGGTAATATGGAAATCATGACATGTCATGAGCGACATTACTTGCATTCCACGCTCATGGCGCGCTCGCGGCCGTTTCGTTAGCTTGATATACACCAAATTTGGTATTGAGTGACATAACTGTATGACGAACATAAATGACACGTGGCAATATGGAAATCATGAGATGTCATGAGCCACAAGACTTGCATTCCACGCTCATGGCGCGCTCGCGGCCGTTTCGTTAGCTTTATATACACCAAATTTGGTATTGAGTGACATGACTGTATAACGACATAAGTGGCAGGTGCTAACATGAAAATCTTGGCGTGCATGTCATCTACGATGCCATGTACATGCCACGCTCATGGTGCGCTTGCGTCCAGTTCGCTAGCTTGATATACACCAAAATTGGTATTTCGCGACTTGACTGTATGACGAACGTAAATGACTGGTCCTAACATGTAAAACATGACATGCAAATTATATAAAGCATGATTTGCTCCTTCCTGGCTGCTTCGCATTACATCGATTCCCACAGTGCGTGGGATCTGCCGGCTTTTTTCTCAGAGTGTACATTTATGTGCAGCGGGGAGCGCACGACGCTTCGCTGAAACTGTGAAATATGGCTTGTGAGGCTGCAACGTCGCAGCAAACGAAGAGACATCATGGTCCCCAGCATCTTTGAACAAAAAAGACACTGCTTAAATGCTTTGTACTAATCACGCCGCGCGTAGAAGGAAACTGAAACTGTAGCAAAAGATCCGTGGACAGTTCGCTAGCTAGTTACATCCAATCTGAAGCCTGTACTTCCCATCAGTTCCAGCACCAGTTTCCTCTATAGGTCATTGTATGAAACTCTATGGTCACATGGTTAAATATGGGCCTATCACGCAGGCAGTGCGAAAGAAGATGAGGTTCAAAACGCTCGCAAGAGCTCCGATCCTAGGGAAGTGCAAAAGCACCTGAGCTGCAGAAAGCTTTCGGAGGGGGTTAGGGGAGGATCAATACATCAGCCCAGATCAAAAAAAAAAGAAAAATCTGGCAGATTCCATGTACCATGGGAATCGATGTTATGCGAAGCTAGCGGAGGTAAGGTGAGTGGGTTGTAATTTTCGCATTGAGCGAAACGTTACGAAATAACGTTAAAGATAAGTACAAATATTGTACGCACAGACAAGCTTACTTTATTGAAAAAAAAAACAAGAATCGTTGCCTCCCGGTCCACTTGGGTAGGGTTTACATGAGGAGTAGGGGCATTGCTGTTTTGACAGACCCGATCCATATGGCAGGTGTATACCTCTTATCCAGACTGTTTGTTGTCGTTGTGTGGTCACGATGCCATGGCAGGATGACGTCATCACTAGTCGTTAACTTTGTGATGGCCCGTGACTACATGACACACCGTGACGACGGGAGACGCCCACAAGCCGAGCCCCTAAGGGGCTTGGCACCTAAAAAAATAATAGTTCCATGACACTTGAGCATCGCCTTCAGGAGTGTAACCCACAAGCGTAATCAGGCCCCGTCCTTATTGGCATCTCAATTGCTAGCCCAGCTTCGGTTCTCGGTGCAACCCTCAACCTGGCCGCTATGAAACGAACGTCTAAACGCGTAACATTGACCATTTCCAATGCAAAGATTGCCACAGCAGTTGTACCGTTTGTTAAACAGGACGGGTAAAGGCGCGTGTGTACAGACTATCACCCTCTACCGTCTATTTAAGATAGAGAAGATACTTGCTGCGCTTGTGGGAGGCCGGCACTTTTAGAAAGTGCATCTAAACAGCGCATGTGAACAGGTAGAAATGTTGTAGAACTCTAGAAATCTGCCCTTCTTGAATGCGCAAGAAACATTGTTTGCTGTAAACAGCCTGGCGCTCGGTATCGCCTGCGCACTGGCGCTCTTCCAGCGCATAATTCTTAGCATTTTGAAAGGATACTCAGGAGTGACATGCTCTCTAGGTGATATTCTTGTGGTAGTCAGCTACTGCGTAAGAGCACTTCAGGAATCTTTTGCCAGTGTTCGAAACATTGGGGGGAAAATGCGTCCAAGCTAGAAGCCCATATATTAATCTCATTTTCGAGGTCTTGCGACTCAAAAGCACCACATGATTATGAGGGACGCCGTAGTCGAGGGCTCCGGATGTTGCGACCACCTATGGGTTCTATAACGTTCACCTAAAACTATGTACACGGGTTCCAACATTGCGCCTCATCGGAAATACGGCTGCCGAGGCCGGAATTCAATCCAGCAGCGTCGGTTCAGAAGTCGAGCACCGAAACCACTAGACCACCACCGAGAGTGCCAGCGGGTGGTCTGTTAGAGCGATGGAGCGGATACCCAGGGAAGCGAAACGAAATCGAAGGCTGCAGCAAGTCATGTGGACCGGCAAAAGCAAGAACTTCTCAGGAATAAAACTCTCGAAACTTCTTAGGTATAAAACGTCCGAGCTAGGTATAAACGTTCGAAAACTGAAATATTCGAAAATAACTTTATAGAAAGAAGTCAAAGTTTTATTTAGCTACCGTTGTGGTAGAGGAGTTACGGTGTTCGGCTGCTGTCCTGAAAGTCGCGGGTTCGATCGCCAAGAGGGTAGTCGCACTTTCGATTTACGTAAAACGTTCATGGCAGCTGTACTTCCATTAGAACGCACGTGAAAGAACCTTAGGGGGTCAAAATTTACGGAGCCCACCGCTGCAACATTCCACATAATCATATCGAAAATTTCATAGCTAAAACCTCAAACGTCATTTAATGCCAGTGTTCAAGAACGGCACGTTCGAAAACCTAACATGGGAGGGAATTTGACAACATGGCCCAAGTCGCCGAAAATGCGAGAGCCAGAGCGAGCGGCTCCAGAACGAATGCGGCTGCATACATCAATTCAACGTTTTGGTCAACACAAAAGAGGTCTTTAATAAACCCGCTCACGGTGTTCCAAAGCAATGCAATAATTGAATGACGCAGGAAATTGAAGAATGACTACCGCACGATGGACACGGAAATAACTGAGCACCACCCCCAGTTACAGGCGATGGCTCGCATTCCTTGTCAATGAATGTTACAAGCAATGCGACAGTTTTTGGGGGAAAACAAATTCAGGCAGCTTCCCACTAAGCTTTTCAAGCCCGAAGGAAGAGCGGAGTGGGGCGGCCTTCTTGGTTAGTATTTATTTCTTTTTTTATCCGTATCTTTCTTTTAAATGCGAAGCATTTCTTAGCGAACTTCGGCGACTTTGAGCGTATCTATCTATCTAGCCGCATACGACTTTGTGCTGTCCTGGACATATCGTGAATGGAATTTATACCAAAATTGGTATGGCATAACATGACTGTATGAGAAACATGAATGGCTGGTCATATCATGAAAATTGTGAATAACTTGTCATGAAAAGTATGATTTACATGCCATGGCCATAGTGCTCCTCAGGCCGTTTTCTTAACTTGATACATACAAAAATTGCTACGATGAGATATTTCTGCATCACCAACATAAATTACAGGCAGTAATATGAAAATCATGACCTGCATGTCATGCACAATATAATTTACATGCCGCACTCATGGCGCGCTGACGGCCGTTTCGCTGGTTTGATATACACCAAATTTGGTATTGCGTGACGTGACTGTATGACGAACATAAATGCCAAGTGGTCATATGGAAATCATGACATGTCATGTGCAACATGACTTGCGTGCCACGCTCATGGCACGCTCGCGGCCATTTCGCTAATTTGATATACACCAAATTTGGTATTGCGTGCCGTGACTGTATGACGAACATAAATGCCATGTTGCCATATAGAAATGATGACATGTCATCTGCAACATGACTTGCATGCCACGCTCATGGCACTGTCGTGGCCGTTTAGCTAGCTTGCTATACACCAAATTTCGTATTGAGTGACGTGTCTGTATGATGAGCATAAATGACAACTGGTAATATAGAAATCAGGATGTGTCATGTGCAACATGACTTGCATGCCGCGCTCATGACTTTCGTTGACGTTTCGCTAGCTTGATATACGCTATATTTTTAAGGCAAAAGCCTTTAATGTCTGATGCTCATGTCCGTGCGTCCGTCCCTCCAGCCGTGCCTTGGCACGGTGCCAGGTGGGCGCCGGGGCGTGCAAGCGGACGCCGGTCGCGTTGGACTCTTCAGCGCTCGCGCTTTGCTTGCGTAGCGTCACTTTGCCCGGCGTCTCTAATCATGCGAGGGAGACGCATGCATCACGTTCCATTCTGACCGACCCCGTCTCAGTGGGCACAAGCGTTCGAAGAACACACTTTGGAATGCACAAAGTGTCCGTCAATTTAAACTCTGGAACGCGGATGGCGCCTGCACGTGCGCAAAGCGCGAGAATACGAACGCATGCGAAACGGAGGCAGATTGGTCTAGCGTCTCGCTGCGATTCGAGGTAACAAATTAGGCGAGCACATAGGCGTATCTACCAGGGGGGGGCAAGGGGGGCGCTAGCCCCCCCACCGAGAAAAGTTAGGGGGGCGGAGCCCCCCACTATCGACAGTGGTCACTGTCACCTGCACACAGGGAAACCAAGAACTGAGACGAATTTTTCCTTCAACACACCAGTCACGTAATTATATAATAAAATTTGTCCCATGCTTCTGATTTGAAGATAGTCCTCCATGTCTCAATACCACGCACTGTAGGGTCTCTGCGGTCTCCGCGGTGGTTATGCGACGCTTTCGCGCCTTGCTCTCCAGCATTGAAGAGGAGGCTCCCTCTGAGCAGCGGTTTAATAAAGTTAGAGATCACTGTCATACTTTTCATTGGCTCGTCCTAGCCTGAAATTTATATCAACGACGACGATGGGAGGCAGTGAACGTTTTATGAACCGATCATACCTCTTCCTGTTTAAGCAAATTCATTTGCTTTAATCGAAAGCAACAACATCAACACTGCTCCAAATCCAAGATGCTGTGAGTCGATGAGTCTGCAGCAGTATTACACCGATCTTGGAAAGCTAAAAAAGATATCCACTTTAGTCTCTGATGAACCTGCTTCGCTTTGCTTATCATGTGGCATAGCTTATCAGCTCCCAGTGATTGCGGGGGCTTGCAACAAGGTGACGAATAAGACAGGGAACTCGAACCCATGGGAAAGCCCAGCTTTCAAGCCTGACCCGCACCTTGATATGCCGTTCAACACGAATTCGATGGGGGCCAGTTGGTATGGCATCGTTCTTTTGCTGCGCTAAACTGAGACAAGTACAAAACGAGAAGACAGATGTGCGCAAACTTGCAGCGCAAAGTTGCAAGTTTGCGGATCAGGCAGATGTTCAAGGTCCGCGGTTTTCTGGTCTAAAAAAAACAATCGACAGCCGGGCTATATTTGGTCTTGATTCATCTTGAATGAAGACCAAATAGCGCAAAAGCGCAAAATGCAACACGGACAGGAAAGAAAAACGCATGCTCAGCGCTGCTTATTTTTCTTTTCCCCCTCTCTCAACAAGGATGATTTCAGAGTTGTATACGCGCACAAACAGCTCACATCGTCACACTACACTGCTGAAAATGTTTGTTATGCTGATCCATCTCGCCAGCCGCTCTAAGTAGCCGCTGACAATACCATGGCTGGGCAGCCTTCTTGAATTACGTTCTGAAGGAGACATCGTCCGACCATTCCAAAAAAGCTGAGGTATTGTTCAGCATAGTAACGGGCTGTTTAGTGTGAAGACGTCATTTTAACGCCATGAAATTTCACAGATTTGTGTCGTCGCGAAGTCGCGTAGCAAGCAGGCGATTTTTTGGCACACCGAAAAATTTTGACGAATAGTGAAGAACCAATGGCCAACAATATGACGTAATGAAAGTAGTTTATTGTCTGATTTTCATCTGTCGTGCATAAGTGGTCATTACGCGATGGATTATTTTCGCACCATTTGTTTCAACGCTTTACTAGCAGGCGCAGTGTGCATGATACAGAAACCTTTGACCAATCATAAACAGCTAACCGCCAATGCGGAAGCAAACAGTACGGGGTGGCTGAACGTTACAATCAGCCTCATTTTTCCAAAGAAAATTTGTGCTTACACCGTTTGCACAGTCGTATTTATTTGAAGGGGCCGGAGGACCCTCCCAACAATGTTGCAAATACAAATCCGGTGAGTATAAACCATGTACCACGTCTCCAACACCACAAATTCTTATTAAAAGAAAACTTGTCATTGACAATTTAAGAACGATAGTAATATAACAATAGTAATAATAACAAAATCAACGCGATAGAAGCACTACTTTGACTAGTAGCACACCATGGCAAAATCTACGCAAATCTGAACATGGGAAAGAAAGTGTAGCACTAATTACGGGAAATAAAAGGCACAGTCACTGCTACCTACATTAAAAAGCTCAATTATTAGTGCGCAGCATTTAGACATAAACGAAACTTCATTGAGTGGATGGATGGATGGATGCGAAACTTTATTGTGAGTCCTGGGGTGCCCGACTCAACGCGCAGCGGGCCGCTCCCACATTGGGACAGTCAGGCCAAGCCCGACCGCCGCATCGTGGGCCCTGTGGACAGCCCACAGTTGAGCCCCGACATCGGGGCTCTTGATAGCAGATAGCCACTTCTCTTCATTGGATTGGTCCGTGCCCCGTAACGAGGGGCAAAGCCAGAGCATGTGGTCTAGGCTAGCGAATTCGTTGCAGTGCCTGCAGGAGCTATTAGAATAATTGTCGGGATGAATTTTAAGTAAAGCCGGGCTCGACTCAACCAACCCGTCTGCAGTAACCTGAGAGTCAATGCCTGCGCTCGATTTAATTTCTTGTTAGGAAGGGGAAAGTCTCTCCTGTCGAGATAGAAGTGCTGTGTAATTTCGTTATAAGTGGTGGATGATCTCTGTTCTCCGCAACTGCGGGCCGGCGGGGGAATTCTCCATGGTCGCGGAAAGCGAGACCTCGCGCCTTGGAGTGGGACAGCTCGTTCAGGTTTGTGGGGCCTCCCTGGTGGTTCCCATGTGAGCGGGGAACCACGTGAGAGTGTGGTTGGTGATGCTTTTGCCCTCCAGTATGCGACAGGCTTCTACCCCGCTGGGAATACCGCCGTTGTCATAATTTTATCTATGCATAAAGTGAATGTAAAAAAAGTGTTGCTTGTGACACTATATTACATGCATAAATGAAACAAGCAAATTTTGAGGGCTTATTTGTTTCACACAACCTTATGAAAATCAGCAGCCAAGGAAGGTGTAGGGAACGTCAACTACACTGCTTTTTAAAGTGTATTGTAGTAATTGTGATACGCATGTGAGAACATACTATACCTTCATGTATTATGTGAGTGCTCTTTGGTTGCCGTCCGTCCGCTCGTTAAAGTATAACGTGCTACGTCACGCCAGCTTCCAAAAAAAGAAAAGTCACTCGCTACCAGGCCTACGAGTGGCGCTGAGTAACACTCCCAGGTTTGCATTCACATAAATACCCGATAAAGCGGGTGAGAATATCACCGCTTCCGTAGTTGAATTGGTAGAGCATCGGAAGCGTTATCCGAAGGTTGCTGGTTAGGTCCCCTGCCGGCGGCAAGTTGTCTTTTCGGCCGCTTTACTTTCTCCACATCTGTATCTTAATTACTACAGTACACTTTAAAAAACAGTACAATTAACGTTCCTTATACCTTCCTTGTCTTCATTATCTGTTGGTTGTCATTAATATTACATGCATAACATGCATATGTATGTGGTGGTCCCTGCGCATGCTATATGTGAAACAGGGTGCCCTTTTTCAGTACTGTTAATATATGAAAACATCAAATTTACTGCGAATGAAAATTTCTCTCTGCATATATATATATATATATATATATATATATATATATATATATATATATATATATATATATATATATATATATATATATATACAATAGTAATGCGCGGCCGGCGGAGTGAGTGACGGAGAGGGAGCCCCCCCACTCGCGAACAAGTTGGTACGCCACTGGGCGAGCATAAGTGGCAGGTGGTAACATGAAAATCTTGGCATGCATATCATCTGCAATGCCATTTACATGCCACGTTCATGGTGCGCTTGCGTGCAGTTCGCTAGCTTGATATACATCAAAATTTGTATTCCGCGACTTGACTGTATGATGAACACAAATGACAGGTACTAACATGTGAATAATGACATGCGTATTATGTACAGCATGATTTGCTTCTTGCTGGCTGCTTGGCATTACATCA
The DNA here is from genome assembly GCA_030522465.1 of Rhipicephalus appendiculatus. Taxonomy (NCBI): domain Eukaryota; kingdom Metazoa; phylum Arthropoda; class Arachnida; order Ixodida; family Ixodidae; genus Rhipicephalus; species Rhipicephalus appendiculatus. The sequence goes on along the minus strand of JALIZH010013222.1, from coordinate 6,314 downwards.
ATTCACACAGTGCGTGGAATCTGCCGGATTTTCTCTGTAATTTTTCTGCCTTCTTTGTCTTTCTACTTTTTTTCTTTGTCTGCATACGTAGCTTTTTTCTCTTTCTTGCTCTTTTTATCTTGATATCTCTATTTTTTCTTTTATTTTCTCGCTCTCTCTTTATTTTTCAGATCAAATTTCTGTCTCTTCCTATCTACTTATTTCTCCCTCCCTCTGTCTTTTTCTCGATGCTATGCTTTACTCTCTCTGCTCTTCCTTTCTCTTCTCCTGACCCCTGCTTCTCTTTTCTACCCCAATGGTATGCTATACTATACAAGGCTATGTTAGGCTCGTCAAGCGTGCCTGCTTCGGCCTGAAACAATGCGGATGTTGTTCATGTGAGGAAATTCTAGTTTCAGGAATTGTTTTGGACCCACTTGACAATAACTGCAGGTAATATTTCCATGGAATAAAGATGATAGTGCCTAATCATAGAGTCTTCGCAATGCCCGCCTTGGTATCGTGGGTAAGCGGGTTCGACTTCCTCCGGGTCAAGAAACTTTTTTTTTCACCAATAATTTCTTTCTCTTCCTTTCTTTCGACATCTTTCATTTTCTCTATTTCTCTCTCTCAGTACTCGTTCTCTCTCATGAGAGCTATTGCATCCCACGCCAGCCAAATCACAGTACGCGTGTTCTGGGAGCGAAGGAGATAATGTAGAGGAGGATAAAGAAGACGAATATATCGCGTGCCGATTCATGATGATGATAATTGTCTGTCGATGCGACACGGCATAACCAATAGATTGACAGCTCCGCTCTAAAAAAGATGTAGCCATCCACGTTTCCATTCTCTTGAAATCCAGCATAATAACAGTGATATTCGGGCGAGATTTTGCGCGATTCGACTTTTAGAAGCCATTGAAATGAGAAGCCGATGACTGTCCAGCACCACTAGTTCCACTATTCCTCTCAGCAGTTTCAAAAAAGGGTGAAACATCACGCGGAAGGCTATAATAAAACCCCATTCAAAGTCACAAATGTACACAGGTATTACGACGCAGTAGACTTTCATTTATTCTAGAGACATCCAGCCGGAAGTCTGCCACATGGGTGCTGCTGTTGAGGACTTCCTCACTCAGCTATACTCGGCGACAGCTTTTCTTGACACTGGAGCGAAGGCTACGGAGGCGGGGCTTCCGCACATTCATGTTGCTCCGCAAGTAGTTCGGCAGCTTGCGGCTGATTTCGGTTTTGCTCGCTCGCATCGTTAACGCGTTTAGAAAAACATATACATAAAAATCATGAATGGGAGAAACATTTCGATTGTTCAGTCTATATTGTTGTGTCCTATTACGAGTATATTTTTCTTGGAGAACTAAACAGCGCGTCTGTGGCCGCTCAGTGACGTCACGGACGCCATGTTTCCTTGGAGGACGGGTGGCCTGAAAGGGCTGTGCTGTCAAATGGAAAGAAAAGGAAAGCATTTCTGCGAGGTGAACGATAACCGTATTTTACCTACAACTTCCCGCAACTGTTTAAGTCTCAAAATAAAGAAAGCAGCATTTATTTCAGCAAGGCAAATGAGAATATTATCAGTAAACTTCAGTACAATTTTTCTGGCGCGGCAGCAGGCATGCGCTTTGGTTCTGTAGGTTCCACAGAGGGGTCAATGAAAGCTGTCTCCGAGTATAGCATGAGGGCGGCTTTTGCCTCCCGCCCATATATTTCATCCGGGATCATGGCAGCTGAAAAAGAAGAAGAGTAAGACGAGCAAACGATCATGACATCGCGCAATTTGCACATAAACAGGAATTGCACAAATTTTGTGTAGATGGAGACAATAGAGGAGCGAAAAAATGCAACCCATTTGCCATTTTCACACGTTATATCACTGCAAGTATATTTAGAAAGCTTTGAAATACAGACATAATTTGTCAAACGTATAATATATATATATATATATATATATAAGTCTGTCTTTGGTTGCCGTAAACAAATAGGCAAAGTGTAGGCTACATAAATCTGTTTCTTTGTCGACGTTTCTATGGGAGAGCGATCTTCGTCAAGACCTTGATGGTCTTGATGAAGATCAGTCGCCGATCAAAACGTCGACAAATAAAGTTTCTCAGTAGCATGCACCATTCTCGTGTATATATATATATATATATATATATATATATATATATATATATATATATATATATATATATATATATATATATATATATATATATATATATTGTCGCAGGTTATAAAACACAGGGGCTTTATTCGGAGAAGTACGGCGTGTCGTACTCGGAGACACACTCAGAGAGAGAGAGCGAGCCGCCAAGAACGTCTTCTTCTTCACTCTCTTGTGCCGCGCCTCTCGCGCAGATCGGTGGTCTTCCTTGTCGTCGCTAGCGCACAGCTAGATCCAACTATCGACGCGGCATTACCCTCCCACCAGAGTGAGCATCGTCTCGATGCTCACCAAGTAGCAGTCGATGCATAAGGTAGCCAGTGGGCGTTCACATCACTCGGAAAAATACGGCTTCATGCGGACCACGTGCACTGTCTCAGGCAGATGCTGACGGCGTTTCGAACAAGAAGAGCCGTCAGCCACGACTTCGTACGTGACGTCGCTAAGACGGCGCAGAACCTTGTAGGGTCCGAAGTATCGGCGTAAGAGTTTCTCCGAGAAGCCTCGCCGTCGTACAGGGAACCAAACCCAGACTCTTTCCCCAGGTTTATAAGCGACGAATCGATGGCGGAGATTGTACCGTTGGGCGTCAAGTTCTTGCTGATTGGTTATTCTGACGCGGGCAAGCTGTCTTGCTTCCTTGGCGCGCTCAGTGAAATCTGCGGCGTCTGCTTCTAAATCATCGCAGTCATGAGGCAGCATAGCATCAAGCATCGTTGTCACTTCTCTGCCATGAATTAGTGCGAACGGTGTCATTTTCGTTGTTTCCTGGCGTGCCGTATTGTACGCGAATGTGACGTACGGCAAAATTCGGTCCCAATTCTTGTGCTCTACGTCGACGTACATGCAAAGCATGTCGGCAAGAGTCTTGTTGAGTCGTTCCGTAAGCCCATTTGTTTGTGGGTGATAAGCTGTCGTCTTCCTATGCGCTGTACCACTGAGCATAAGCACAGTGCGCAGAAGTTCGGCTGTAAACGCGGTACCTTTGTCTGTTATGACGACCGTGGGAGCACCATGTCTCAGCACAATCTTCTCAACGAAGAACCGGGCCGCTTCAGCTGCAGTGCCACTCGGAATCGCCTTGGTCTCCGCGTATCGGGTGAGGTAGTCCGTCGCCACTATAACCCACTTGTTGCCGCTGTCCGACGTTAGAAATGGACCCAGAAGATCCATTCCAATTTGAGCGAACGGAGTTTCCGGGACTGGAACGGGATGTAATAGCCCAGCGGGTTTGACCGGTGGTACCTTGCGCCGCTGACAGTCAATGCATGTTCGTACGTAGTGTTTCACCTCCGCTGCGATTCTTGGCCAGTAGTATTTTTCTTTGACGCGTGTCAATGTTCTTGTGAAACCGAGGTGGCCCGAGGTGGCTTCGTCATGGCAGGCTTGCAAAATTTCTTTGCGGAGAGTTTCGGGAACTACCAGCAGATAGGTGCTTCCTGATGATGAGAAATTCTTCTTGTAGAGAATTCCGTTCCGTAAACAGAATGATGATAGATTCCTCGAAAACACTCTCGGCGCGTTCGCGGCTCGTCCTGTCAAGAACTCTATGAGCGACTTGAGCTCCCGATCACCTTGCTGTTGGCGAGAGATGACAGCCGCATCAACAACTCCCAAAAAAGCCCGTGTATTCGTCATCCTCTGTAGTCGGCGGTTTAATCGGTGATCTCGACAGGCAGTCGGCATCTAAGTGTTGCCTTCCAGACTTGTAGACTACAGTCATGTCGTACTCTTGAAGCAGTAAGCTCCAGCGCGCCAAACGTCCGGACGGGTCTTTCATGTTGGTCAGCCAACAAAGGGAGTGGTGGTCGCTTACGACTTGGAAAGCACGGCCATATAAATACGGGCGAAACTTTGCAACTGCCCAAACGACAGCTAGACACTCCTTCTCAGTTGTTGAGTAGTTGGACTCAGCACGTGTCAAGGTTCTGCTCGCGTAGGCAACTATTCTCTCTGCACCATCTTGGCACTGGACAAGAACAGCACCTAGGCCCACATTGCTGGCGTCTGTATGGATGGCTGTTGGTGCATCCTCATCAAAGTGAGCAAGAACGGGTGGAGTTTGTAGACGCTGCCGCAACTCGTTGAACGACGCTTCTTGCTCTTCGCCCCATACAAACGCAACATCTTCCCCTGTGAGGCGGGTGAGTGGAGAGTGTCGCAGGTTATAAAACACAGGGGGCTTTATTCGGAGAAGTACGGCGTGTCGTACTCGGAGACACACTCAGAGAGAGAGAGCGAGCCGCCAAGAACGTCTTCTTCTTCACTCTCTTGTGCCGCGCCTCTCGCGCAGATCCGTGGTCTTCCTTGTCGTCGCTAGCGCACAGCTAGATCGAACTATCGACGCGGCAATATATATATATATATATATATATATATATACGTATGCAATGTACGCTTTTTGCAATCGTATTATAGATTGAGTGGCAAAATAGTTTTACACTATACCCACTTAGAGCAGGATTTTCAGTTGCTCCTTTACAGCACTCACCTATGTTTAGGTTATCAGAAGTACATATATATTACCCTACGGCAACAGTTCTGGTGTATGGAATATATTTTCAACAGTGCGACGTGGGAATGTAAAATTTGCTTTCTGCGTTCTTTTAGGTAGACGACGATCATTGTGACCATTGACGAAAAAACACTCGATGGGAGTTTGCGGTAGTCCGCACCGTTATCTTTTTCTTCGCATGAGGCCAGCGTAAACACCGGCACTCCTTCCTTACCGATATCGCTTCAGACATGTCAGCACCCTTCGAAAAGAAATTTTCCTTTGAAATATTGTTATCGCGCCTATTGAATTTTGCAGGGCGTATTTATTAAAGATGCCTGAAGGTGGCTGCTACTTGGCTTATACTGAATTCCTTCAGCCCTGCCGATGTGATTTTAAACCCCGCAAATGGCAAACTTATGCACTCTTTCCAAAACAATATCAAGAAGCTTTAGTTGGTCCGCAAACTTTTCAGCGATACCATTTTACCTAATCGCGGCCCTACACACTTGAGCTGTGAGGAGGGGTGGTGCTATCTGATGGTGGATTGCGCGACCAAGCAAGCAAATAACTAAGCAGGTGTGTCCTACATCATTAGGATTAGGATTAGGATGTTGTAGGTCACTGGCGAATGTCCTACTTCATCGAAGGAGAATTTTAGTTGGCCTTCATATGCGTCCGAATCGCATCTGTCATATTCCGACAGCTCCGTGGGGCTTGTGCACGTAGCACGGTTAGTCACAACCATGGTACGGCTGTTTGAGACGGGATCACCTTTCCCTGAGCGTCTGCTCTTCGCAGCTTTCATACACTGCGCTGGCGGGACCGGCATGCCTTGCACGATTTCCGGTTTTGCCAACATCTCCGACACGCGAAGACATTACGGTTCGGTTGTGTTTCGGTTTCAGTGTTGCGTTTTTCGCCTATTTCAAGTATTGTCCAAATATTGATTATTTCTGGTCCATGACATGAGTGTCTCAGGAACATGAAAGCGCCATTAATTTGACATGGAGAAAAAAATCGCCAAAGTTGGTCTTTCACAGGGCAAAATAGGAAGGAAATGAACAACCAACATAGATAGCGAGCACCATTTACTTATCCGGTCATAAAACACACTAGACAATATAAAAAAATTAAGTCAGCTCTACACTAGTGGTACCAAGCGTGAAGGAAGTGCGGAGCTGGCGACTTGCCACATTTGACTTTGCTTTTCTTTCTTTCTTCGTCTTTCTCTTCTCTTGTTCTCTTTGCCGCTATTTCTGTGTTTCTGTTTCTAGCCGTCTTTTTCTATCTCCCTCTCTATTTCTTGCATCCTCTTTATTCCTCTCTATCTGTCACTCTCTGTTTTCTCGCTGTCTTTTCAGTCCCTATCTTCTCTTCTCTCTTCTCTTTGTTGCTCTTCCTCTCTTGCTGTCTCTTTTTTTTCTATATCTTTGTGGCTGTTGTTTTCTATATTCTTCGCTCTACGTGAACTGCCATGCGTGAAGAGAAGCTCCAATTATTCATTGGGGAAGTTTATAATGTGCGGACTTTTGCTTACAGTCGCACACTAAGAAATAATTTTCGGACATTGTTACCTACACATTTGAAGATAGTGATGCACATGATAGCTTACCTACGAGGAACAGAAAAATGGCAACTCCATACACGGGAGACA
>JALIZH010013221.1:12500-178062 GCA_030522465.1 Rhipicephalus appendiculatus | reverse complement strand
AGCTTTGTTTAGCGTCTGTGGGTCGATGCAAATTCGCAGCTCACCAGACTTTTTCTGTGCTACAACCATGCGGTTGACCCACTGCGTTGGCTCATCAACTCTGGTGATGATCTGTAGCTGTTCAAGCTCTTGCAGTGTTTGCTGTACATGTGGTTTGATGCTCACTGGTGCCCGACATGTTGCTGATACTTCAGGTGCTACTGTTTCATCGACGCTCAGATGCACAGTCCCTGGGAAGCTACCTGGTTCGTCTCTGAATACTTCAGGGTACTTGTCAGTGATGGCGTCCTTCAGCATTGTCCGGCCTTGCCCAATTGTGGACACCAGGTCAAAATTCACTGTTATGAGGCCCATCTTTTTTGACGTGTCTTTTCCTAACAGAGGTGTTAGGTGTTTCCTCTACCACGACATACTCGACTGAATACTTCTTTTGAGTCTTCAGGTTTCTCAGGGGAAGCCGACACTTGCCTTTTGGTGTGATAGTCGTTCCATTGTACATCTTCAACTGTGTAGGGGCTTCCTCTAGATCTCTGCCGTGGACATATCTTTCAGGGATAACATTTACAGAGGCTCCACTGTCGACTTGGAACCTGATGTGTTCCTTTCTGTCTCTTGTCTCTAGTGTCACAAAGATTCAATTTTTTCTTTTTTTTCTTGCACCACCAAGATGTCTTCGAAGCTGGAGTCACTTTCATACAGGGCTCGCACACTACCTCTGGTCTTGCATTGCTTTGCAAAGTGGTTTCGCCTGCCACAGTTGGTGCACTCTTTTCCCCATGCCGGACATAAACTTTTCTTGAAAATGTGCACTGTTCCACAGTACCAGCACGCTTTCGTTGGTGCGATGGGAGTCTTTGTCACACTCTTCTGCTTCGTTCCTTTCACAGCGTGCAGAGGGTCGGCGTCTTGGCTCAGATTGCTTGTTTCTTGTCTGAACGCCCTTCAGCTGCTTTGCTGAACTTTCGTGCACAGCGCAAACTTTTGCGACCTTTTCAAGAGTCGAGTCTTCGAGCTCTAGTAACTTGATTCGCACATCCTCGTTGTGGATGCCGAAGATTACCTGATCGCGTATCATCTTGTCGCGTTGTCCCTCGAAATTACAGTCCTTTGCCCGCGTTTTTAAGTCCGTGAGAAAGGAGTCGAAGGGCTCATCTTTCTCCTGCTTTCTGCATCGCAACAAGTACCTTGAGTACACTTCATTTCTTCTCGGGGCGAAGTAGTTGTCCAGCTTCTCCAGTACGACACTCAGCACTTGTGAGCGGTCCGCGCCGGGTGCTGCTTCGCCGAAGTCAAGCGTGTTGTAGACATCTATGCCCGCGGGTCCCGCAATCATTAGAAGCATTGCGACCTTTTGCTCGTCGGACTTGTTTTTCTTACCTGTCACAGTCAGGTACAAGTCGAAACGCTGCCTGAACGACTTCCAGTTCGCGCATAGATCTCCCGTGAGGCACATTTTCCCCGGTGGCTCAATTGCTATGTTAGTTGCCATTGTAGCAGTCGGCTGCTTTGTATGCCTTTGTAACGGGGGACTCACAGTTGAGGGTCAAGGCGTGGCTCAAGCTTGGTCATCGCTCGCGGTCTTGCTTGCTTCGACGTTTGTCACCGCTTCTGACACCATGTTTAAATATCGTTTGTATGGGGGTACTAACAGGAGATGAGGCGAGACTAGGCGAGACGCACGTTACACACACGCCATGTTTATTGACCGCCTAGAAACGTCGCGGTGATGATGATAGCTGCGTAGTGATGCCATTGCGATGCGGCTGTTGAGGATTTACTCTTGTAACAGCTTGCCCCTCTAAGTTTTCGCTGGCGGCGATTGTGCGGTGCCTCCCAGAGTAGCGGCCAATGGCGCTTCTTTTAAGTGGGCTGTCGTGCCCCGAAGTTCCACCCAAAAACCTGAGAGAGCCGCCATTCGGCGGTGAGAAGCCACACACCATGTCTTTGTATTCTGCGGCACCTCAGATAAACCCGGTGTGTCACCGGTCGGCGCTGGGATTCGAATCCGGCGCCCTCAGCACGTGAAGCTGATGCTCAACCGCGACGCCACTGCTGCTTTTAGAGCACACTTTACCGAGATACTATGTCTACAGCTGTTGGATAACGTCAGCTCTTCGGTTTTCTTTTTTCGTTTTTAACGTTTGCTTGCTTTTTGGTAATGTTGATTTCCTGATCGTTTTAATTTAAAGGGGTACTGACACAAAAACTTTGGCCTCGCGTTTTTTTGCTGCAATGTGTTGCTGGGGTCCTGTTAGTCATAACACGGCACCTCGTTTGCTGCAGCGCGCGACAGATATTTAATTAAAGGCTCCTCATTACCGACCAGTTTCAGTTTCGGTTTGAGAGAGCTCGAAAAACGACAAGCCGCCGGGTGCAACTATCACCACCTAGCGTGCGCAGCTCCCGATCACGTCAGCACACAGAACTGTGACGCACTTCCGGCATGGTCTGCATCAAGAAGTCCTTTCGAATAGGAAACGGGGCAACAGTGTCGCCAAACACAAAACTTTCAACGCGTGCGCCGCGGCCACGGACTCGCGACCAGCCGCCAAGAAGTATAGACCGCTGGAACAAACGCGGCAAAAGAAAATGGCTGCTATGACGTCATCACAACTTGTTGCAGCGTGGTCACGTGAGGGAAGTAGGGGGGGTCACCGAGGGTCACCTCTGATGGTGTCAGGAGCGCGAGGGAGTCGATCGCTCACGCAAACTTCAAAATTAATTTAAAATACCTTCCAAGCTATATTCGCTGTTGATATTTTGCAGATGATGTACACATGTTCACGAGAATCGAACCCGCAGGCTGTCTCGGCCGCGAAATTTTGTGTCAGTACCCCTTTAAGCTGAATTTGCCCCTTATGTGTTTGCTTCACCCCAATACAACTCGAGAAACAGTCGAAAGAGTTGAGGCCCTTATCACCCGCGATAAGGCCAAACTTCTGTTTGACGTTTTTGTTTGACGACGTGAGGGTTGGCCCTAGCTAGAAATCGATCTCATTCAAATACGACCATACTTTAGGAAAACGAAAATTAGGAGATTTCCAAAGGCTATAGACTTATCTTTTTCATCGGAAATGCCATAGGAATCGATTTCATTCAAATACGACCATACTTTCGGAAAACGAAAATTACGAGATTTACGAAGGTTGCCTTTTTGCCTTGCCTTTTTGATCGGAAATGCCCGAGAAATCAATTTCATTCAAATGCGACCAAACTTCCGGAAATCGGAAATTACGAGATTTCCAAAGGCTATATTCCAAAGACTTGCCTTTTTCATCGGAAATGCCCTAGGAATCGATTTCATTCAAATACGACCAAACTTCTGGAAATCGGAAATTACGGGATTTCCAAAGGCTATATTCCAAAGACTTGCCTTTTTCATCGGAAATGCCCGAGAAATCAATTTCATTCAAATGCGACCAAACTTCCGGAAATCGGAAATTACGAGATTTCCAAAAGCTATATTCCAAAGACTTGCCTTTTTCATCGGAAATGCCCTAGGAATCGATTTCATTCAAATACAACCAAACTTCCGGAAATCGGGAATTACGAGATTTCCAAAGGCTATATTCCAAAGACTTGCCTTTTTCATCGGAAATGCCCGAGAAATTAATTTCATTCAAATACGACCAAACTTCCGGAAATCGAAAATTGCGAGATTTCCAAAGGCTTTCCAAAGACTTACCTTTTTGATCCGAAATGCCCTAGGAATCGATTTCATTCAAATACGACCATACTTCCGGAAATAGAAAATTACTAGATTCCCAAAGGCTATAAGCTAACAAAGGCTATAGAAGAGATTTATAGACTTAACTTTTTGATCGGAAACAGGGGCTTAGCCAGAAATTTTCTGCTTTGTACTTATTAAATTTGAAGCATTTCTTTGTGCACTGCAGGCACTTTGAGCGTTTCTATCTATCTATCTATCTATCTATCTATCTATCTATCTATCTATCTATCTATCTATCTATCTGTCTGTCTGTCTGTCTGTCTGTTCATCTATCTATCCGCCTACGTCCGGATGCTCTCGTGATCGCCCCCTTAACTTGGGGTAAACCAAAATTAGAATGGGAGGGTAAGATAGTTTGACGAATATGACTAGCTGGTCATGACATGAATGATGCGACAATTCCGTCGCGTACGTCAAACCGCTTCTGCCAGACACGTGTGGCACATAACCTGTTCTGTTCTATCTGTCTTGCTGTGGAGAGGTTGAGGTTCATATTACCCCGGCTACTCCATATCTATGAGTTCTGCAGCTAAAAAAAAAAGAAAAAAAAAAGGAGAAAGTTACATAAAATGCACAATGAGCAACTACAAAAAAAAAAGCTACAGTTTGCTTGTAGAAGTTCACACTGCAATAAAGCGTCCTCGCGCACACATTTCTAGTTCTGCCCACAGTATAACATACCCGCCCGTGATATCCCAGTGAACCACAAATATTGCTTAGACATCTATGATACGTTTCTCATGGACATTGTCAACGTCTCTTAGATATCCATAGAAATCCAAATTACGAATATTAGATGTACCCGCAACTATAAAATGCTCCGCCGTGTTAGGTTGCAGGTACGTCGCACATGGACACTGTGTGGACATATAATAGTCATATATAGACATTGTCATTTAGTTAATGAAAACCTTTTCTATGCACTTGGCAGACTTGTTGCAAGTAGTTGGTGTGTTAGGCCTGCGGTCCCGCTGTAGTCTAGCTCATTGCCGCTGTGCTACGCTTTATAGAAACCACCACAGGCGTGAGGCTGGCCTGATTGCTGTCCTCATAATATAATGACACAATCAGGTCAGCTCCACACCTTTGATGCTTTCTATAAAATATAGCACAGCGGCAGCGAGCAAGACCAGTGGCACCGCAGGTCTGCCACACCAACTACATGCAGCAAGTCTGAGAAGTGCATGGGAAAAAGTTCTCATTCACAAAATTAAAGCAATGTTTGGAACGGGAGCCCTAAAAAGCCGGGCATTATCATCAAGCACACGCTGCCGTCAACCTGCATGCTTACGCAAAGTCCTTAAGACCTGCAAGATTTACCTGCAGCAGACAGCACATCGTTCGCAAAGACATTTTATTGAACATAAAATTTAATCAGTCTTCGAATGTTAGGATAATGTAACTGAAGTTAATGTGAATAAAAAATTACTGGACAGATGTCTTCAACGAAGTTCCCCTGGAAGGCTTCAACCTGCAGCATGGCTACTCATCATGGCCACTTGCCTCTGAGAATACAACAAACAAGAGAGTCAGTATAAGCTACACAGAAAAAGGCGAAATAAATACTATGAGACTTTCCGAGCATGAATGTACTCGCGGTACTATAACTGAAGTTTACTATGAGAAAAAAATGCTTGCCTTGGGTTATAATACTCCACTCCTCAACATAGCAAAAGAAATTGAGAAAGATGATGACGCATACTTCAGAAACACAGAAAATGCAAATGACTAATGCATACGTCAGAAATAACAACATTACTAATTTCAGTATACCTAAGTATGGTTATTTCCAGAAGCTAAAAAGCACTGTGGAAAGGGAATCACCAGATAAAATACAAAAAGCAGGAATGCTTAGTCTTATGTCTAAAAGAAGAAAGTGCATTTATAATGTTTCAGCATACTGAGTAAGCAAAAAAAAAAAAAACATTTACCATGGGCCAATAAAGAATTTCACTTGCATTAGTAATTACTCTGTCAATTCCTTGGGCCTTGAGAGTAGCAATACATACATAAACTATTCACTAATTTGTGCTTTGCTGTAAATTTTAGTTTCGGAACATCACACTACATAAAGTGATGATTTCATACCAAAGTGCAGCAGACAAATGGGCTCATCCAGCTACACTGGACACCAATCTGTTTCCAGTGTATGCCTAATTGTCTGACCATATTGTGTCAAATGTGGGATACCAATTAACTTGCTGAGAATTGCTCAGAGGCAACTTCACACTCAAGTATCATGTGAAACATAACTCTAGACTCTAATAACAGTAGACTCTGAAATATAACAGTAGACTCTAATTAAACGGAACCTGAAGGGACCAGGAAAATATGTTCTATCTGAGAGATGTACAAGGATGCAGAATACAAGTACGTAAACAACCTTGTCAGAAGCACTTGTTCCATTTAAGCAGCAGTTTCGCGTGAGAGATTTCCGAGCACTGAGAATCTACTGTATTAAAGGGACCAACAACCGTTCAGAACATGTCACAAGATTCTAGAGGAAATGGAAAGACAACGAATTTTTCTGGATATTTTGATTATGTTGCTGATGATTTAGGTAGGAACTATAACTTCAAACTGCTGCAGAAGTTTAAAATAAGCATGTCACGGCTTCCGCTAAGAAGGTTTAGTACTATGTGACAGAGAAGTGAGATCACTATGTAATCTCTTGTCATTTAGTATGCCATACTTCTTTAAAGCTGTGGTCTTTATGCTATATAGCCACCTGCACTTCATTTATTCCATAAGAATCATGAGGTATATATATATATAGTCAGAGAAGCAAAGCTGCCGTCACAGCAACGAGTGGAACAGCACACGTGTTGCAAACTGTGGTGCCTCTCATTGCATGGACAAGCACTTGAGCGCTTCAGTAAGTTGGTTTTTCTGGACAAGTTTGCACGGTCTCTCTGTGAAACACCAAAGGCCATCTACTAATTTTACTGTAAATGGGTGCTAGCACTGGATGACCAGCACTAGTGACGTATGTATGCTACCACCTCTCGCAAATGCTGGCATATGATAGCAGGGGCGGATCCAGGGACCTCCTTTGGGGGGGGGGGGGGGGGGGGGTCGGGGGGGGAGGGGGGAGGTGTATTGCGCAACCCGCAGTAACTGAAGGGAAGAGGGCGAGGAGGTGAAGATACATTGGACACATTCCTTCGCTTAGGACACCACAAGGAAAAACGATTTTTCGCGCACTTGTAAATTACAAATTCACTACAGCGAAAACACCACTCTTACTGCGAGAAAACGCATGAAGAGAGAATGTGGGTGGCGACGCCACCTCGAAACTGACTTCATAGATTTTGACGCCGTCTACTAGGTCATACGTAGTTGCTGCGATCGCTAAAATGAAGTACATCGTGCTACGAGTGGCATAGACATAACATACCAATTTCAGGAAGTTTAATTGAGTCAATGTTGCCAAAATATGAAAAATACCGTTTGAAATCCCTCGCGTCACGCATGGAGATTTAAAAATGAAACTTTGACCAAATTTGCACCTCTATTGGAATAAGCATACGATGGTGAAATTAACGAGATTAGGGTTGAAGTGCAATTGCTTTAAACGCGACAGCGAGGAACCGGTGTTTGTTAGGAAGGACTCTGGTGACTCGTATTCGCACGTGCAGTAAATGTTCGGAAATGGAAAATTAATACACTAAGGATTTTGCTGCGATTGCTATCGCCGGTTTCAAATATTTGGCGCACCAGCTAGAACGATCTCGATATCATTGTTACAAAAACCGTCCGAGAAAACCGAGCCGCTAATGTCACGTTGCTTCTTGTTTTGTCCAACTGATACATTGGTATCAAGAAGTATCAAGACAGCTTCATCTAAAAAACTGCGGAAGCAGGTTCACACGATACAAGTTCAGTAATGATCGACTTAGGTCGCAAGGCCTACCTTGGTAAAAGTTCTTCCTCCTGCAGGTATCTCCTTCGGCGTTTGATGTTTTGTTTCTCGTGGAACAACAAAAATTTCCTCGTGCAACAAAAAAGCTTGTCTCCTTTTGCGACGTCTTGCAGATTGTAAATAGCGTAGTTTCACCGGCAGGGCAAATGTTTGCCTGTGCACGGCCGGTCTAGAGGCGCGCGCTCGGAAGGAGCGAACGCGCGCCTCCAGACCGGCCGTGGCCTGTGGTTCTACGTTCCATCATATGGTGTCGTTCTTCGACGAATGAAATTCACGGATGCCATCGGCGGGAGGGCAGGACGGTCACGCATTATTTACAGCTGCTCGGAGGGTAGGCGTTTAGCCGTGTCCCCACCTGGAAGACAGAAAAGCGCCTTCTTCTCTTTCCTCAGAACAACTCATCAGAGGGTACCTCGGCGGCGACCAAGAAGCCTTTCATCAACATTGTTGAAAATGGCGCCTCAGTGTGTGTGCGTGTCTCTCTCTCTCTCCTTGTCCGTCGTCGTCTTCGCGCCTATTACCTCGGATGATCGAAGAAAGCCTTCGTTGGAAATGTGCAAAGGGATGTGGAGTGGGAGATTCTCCTCTCTTTACTTCGCACCTCGTGAAGTCATACGACCCTTCCTGAAACAAAGCACCGGAATGCTCGAAGTCATCCCAGACATCCTAGAAGTCATCCAGACACATGGTGACCGATCCCTGCACCTGGAGACGTAGTACAAGAAAGGACCGAGCGTGTCAACAGTGCAGGCCCCCCCCGTCTGGATCGCTTCAGCTCAACAAAGCTGATCCCCTTTTTATGAATATTTCGGAATAATCTCTTTGTTTCATGTAGCCACTGATGGTGACCTGCGTTGCTATCTTTTGAAGCATTCTGTACGACGAATGAAATTGAATAACCCATGTCAGTACGGACTACTAACAGAGCAGGAGGCAGGTGTATCTAAAAAAAGAAAGGAAGGCTCCTTCCTTGCTTCTACGTAGTAGATTAATGGTTAGGGCTTGATTTTCCAGTTTTGCTAAAGTGGCATAGCGCGAAGCAAGAGGGAAACACATCAACAAACGAAGACGAGAGCTTTCTTCCAGATTAAGCGTCTCTGTTTACTACAAACATAGTAAAAGCAGAAAGAAGAAAAACAAAACAAGGAATGCGAAAGGAAACACAAAAAGAACCCTTTCCAAACGCTGTGTGGCCGCGCTGGTGTCTTCCTGAAATGCGAGTTCCCTTTTGTGACAAGCGTTTTATACAACTAACATATCGGTGACAGTTAAGTACTTCGCAGTAAACCCCTTTTGATGCTCTGAAGGACGATTTGGAGAGAGAAGTTGCGCTGATGCCACACGGCACCGCACCAAGTTCTTTATAGCTGGTTTGTGGCCTCCGCGATCAGCTCCGGTTTCTCAGATGAGCGCTGAAAAACAAGAAAAAAAAAAAAAGAGAGAAAAGACTCCGCTCGTACGTTAAATCGGCTGGGGAGAACACGATTTAAATATCAGGCAGCTGGTTGACGCTGTTACGACCGGCTCTGGAATTCATTAGAGAGCTTTAGCAAGTTTCGGAAATCCACTAGCGTATGACGGTACTGCTTCTCCCTTCCCGGTCGTTGACCTTTTGCCAGGGAAGGCACCACACCACAAGAGCTTTCCCTAAAGTTACTGTGGGGTTGTCACGCCTGATTGTTGCCTGTCAACCTACGCGGAAGGACGCAGTGTCACTGGAACGGGGAGCGGCAAAGGCACAGCGAGAAGGAAAGAAGGAACGCTACCGTACTGCCTTACCGTATTTGCGCACCGTACGTGGCGTATTTCCGGAACTTGCTAAAACTCTCTATTATGGTAGGCACCACTGTGCGTGAACCTGTCAGTCCCCCCAAGGATCTGCGCATGGACAGAGAGGCACAGAGCGCCGCATTTTCTTGGAAGGTTCTTGCAGGCGTGGTAGAGCGAGCCAGGAATGCTGCCGTGGACGGCTTCGATGGAACACTACGGAGGTATCACGAACACCCCTTTCGCGACGCCGTTAGCACCTGCAGGGGTCCGAGACAGCAGCCGCCTTCTCCGAGGTCATTGACTCCTCCCCCCCCCCCCCCCACCTTGTCCTTAGCACCACGGTGTAAGAAAAATAATTTCTTACACCGTGGTCGAGTCCCGCCGCACGCGAGTCCCAGCAGTGCCCGTAGTGCAGACTACAATGCACCGCACTATCGGCGAATCAGATGACACTGCCATAATTCACCATGGCGGCGCTAGCGACGTGGCTGACTTTGCGCCCCCCCCCCCCCCCACGTGCGCACGCCTACGCTTCTTTGTATTGTGTCACCGCTCATAAACGACTTTCAGGATAAACTACTTTTTGCGCAAAACATTTTCAGGACGAAGGACAAAAGAAACACGGACGGGCGCAAACATGACGGAGATCAGCGCACGCGAGAGATTGTGGAGGCAGCCCAAATGCAACGGGAGGGCGATTGCGTGAGCATGACATCAGTGTCATTGACAGAGAAGGAAATGGCCTTCTTGGAAGGAGCACTTCATCTGGGGGGAATGATTAGCGGATGAGCGTTGACACACCGCGCACCTGTGCCAGTGGCGTTTTTTGTTTTTTTCATTTCTCACTTTTAAGTATATATATGTCACCTTTCGTTAATAAATTCAGTTGGAAGTTTGCGCCCGTCCGTGTTTCTTTCGTCCTTCGTCCTGAAAATTTTTTGCGCAAAAAGTAGTTTATCATGGAATACCAACTAGCTCGGTCCCACACCTTGTTAAGACTTTCAGGAGGATGCCCCTGCCCGTGTGCCAAGGGTACAACATTGTTGGCATGCTCAAGCAGGAAACACATTCCAGTTCTGTCTGAAGGCGCATAATGGAACGCGTGTTTAGCTCGCTTTCAAAAAGGCGGGGGTTAGCCAGCTTCGCGCCGAGCAGATGGCAAGTGATGGGTGCATGTCGCCGCGAACAGCCAACAGGGTTGCCAGGTACTCAGATAGCAACCCGCCAAATTCAGCCTCAATAACAGCCCAAAAGTAGCCAAATGTAATGAATAAAAATAGCCAAAAAGTATTCATCATAAAAAAGGTTTCAGTTTATTATTTTAATACAGATAGAGTTTATAAATGAACAAAACAATGAAATGAAGCAACATTAACAAATAAAAGCCAGATTAAAACAAGCAACACCTTTTGTAGAGAGTTACCGATATGACATGCATGTCTTCGAGTCTGCTGCTCCTCAATGCAAGAGCGCATATCTGCTGCAAAAAGCAGAAACGGAAGTGAAATGCGGCCTTGCTTGCTGGCATTTGTATTTTATTGTTGCTCTTTGTGGGTAGATAATCAACTTTATGAAGGGTCTAGCGAATTAATTTGTCTGTCTTCTTCGACGTGAGGCCATAATCTCAGGATTGTAGCCAAAGGAAACGGGAACCCCATGGAGGAGAATGGCTTGTTTATTACTTAACGCGAATAAATAAAGCTAAACGATGCGCATCACATCGAACGCTTATGTCGGAACTCATTTCAGGTGAAACAAATGTAAAGCAGTAAATTGTATCCTTTAAAACCAACGGTGATGCATAGAGTTTGGTGATTGCAGACATAACACTTAAAAATCTTTTAAGCCTCTTGGCGTGTGCTTTCATTTACAGTTTGATTGAAATCCACCAATATAGTTTATCCGCCGTGAGAATGAACGACTCAGCAGCCACGCGAAACCGGCAAAGGAAGCTTCGCTTTGAAAGGAAAGGAATGCATTATTACTGACAGCCGCAACTGTCTGGTGAAGGCTGATGATACCTAAAGAATGCAAAAGGACAGGGAAAGTATAGTGGAAAGAATGAATGAAAGATATCTATACACGTAAACACTTGATTCACATCGACACTGAGGCACAACAACCAATACAGAGGAGAAAAAGCACTGGAAAATGAGCGTTTGAAGTGAAGGCAGGTAATAGCCCAAAAGTAGCCAAATAGCCAACGACTAAAAAGTCCCGCCAACTCCAGAAAAAAGTAGCCCAAATTGGCTATTTATAGCCCAACCTGGCAACCCTGACAGCCAAGGCCCCTGCGCACGGCCTAAAAAATTTCGCGTGCCGAAAAATTCCTGTCGAGAAGGTCCTGGGGAAAGGGGGGCGGGGTCGGTGGCTTTGGGGGGGGCGATCGCCCAATCGGCCCCCCCCCTTGGATCCGCCACTGTATGATAGTCATCACGCTCATATACCATAGTTGCCAGCATGTTTTCCAAGCACGACTTCACCCTCGCTGCAGGAAGAACAAATTCTCATCAATGTTCCATGGTGCTTCCCATTTACAGTACACAGTATGAGTGGATACTCTGACCAATGGGCTTTGATCGCAACAGAAAAAAACTGGGCACTGCAGAAACCAGCTGTCAGTCCCTTTAAGTTTATTAAACTTAAACCTTTATTACCTTTTGTTGTATTTCTGTGCCTTGCCGGGGCATGACGCAGCCATTCTTAAATGCTGCCTCCATGGCAAATTCATTCGCAGCATGAACATTCTGCGTGGCACCTTTAAGAAAGTAAAAGCAGTAATTAACACAACAGGTGACACGAAATTAACCAGTCAATCAAGTTTGTAGCCTGGTTTTCTTTGCACTGACACCACTCAAAGGCAGATACAGGATTTTGTCCAGGGGGGGAGGGTCATCTTATGAGAAGCCAGATACTAAAGCTCTAAATCTGTAATTAATTTGGAAACATGAATGACTAATTATATTCTCCATCTGTGATTATATTCCCAATCTTCTTTCTTTACCAATGTCAGCTGTACTTATGTGTATGTTCCATATGATGCATCTATTATTATTATTGGTTAGTTTATTGAATGGTATGAAATATGTAGTTGTGTCTGTGCTGCCTTGAACCCTTGTGATAGCGGCTGTGGGCTCGTCAAGTCGAATGACACCTTTTTTCGCCTCTCCTCTGTCTGTTTTTGAAATAGATGAAACAAAGTTGACCGACTGATTGATAATATGGGATGGCAACACCCATACTCAGCTTTCAAGAATTAAGGGGGAAGGGGTCAGAGTCAGGACATCTGAACTTCCCCTCCGTATTCATTAATAATAACACCCTATAGAGTGTGGGAATGTTATCCAATCGTTGCAGGTTCAGTCTCTGCCGACGGCAAGTTGTCCTTTCATCGACTTTACTTTTTTTCCCCGTGTATATGAGTTGAGTTGAGTTGAGTTTATTTACCACAAAACAGTTTACAGCTTGTGGTTGGGACAGGGAAAAAAAGCTGCATGTAACAGCTTGACAATGCCCCACGTCCCAGATTTACTGTGGAAACACGACGGTAAAAAGAAAAGTAAATTGAAACACAATCCAAACCAACACTGCACATACAGTACGTTGAAAAATATTCAAACAAAAGTATATAATAATACGAACATATATTAACAAAGCGCTTTTAAAATAGAAGAATTTGAAAGCGTACGTACATTTTCATGTGTGATTTTGAAATTATTTAAAGTATATGGTAAACAATAACACAGTGCCTTGAAACCGTAATTGGTTCGTGGCCTCGGAACATACCAATGCTCGGAGTGTCGGTTTCGGCGCGTAGATGGATTTGGTTGTAGATTTGCTAAACTGTGTATATAACCGCGACTTTTAATGGTGTCAGACCTAAAAGAGATTAATAAAGAGTGTTCGTATAGAAGGTCTAATTTGATTATATTATATTTAACAAATGTTTGTGAAGTATGGGCATTAAAAGGAAGGTTTGCAATAGAACGTAGAACCTTTTTTTTGTAGGATAATAAGATTAATTATGGATTTCCTTGTTCCATTACCCCAAATTAAGTTGCAATAGCGTAGATGTGACATAAAGAGCGCATTGAATACCAACAGTTTTTGAGCAACTGGTAGAACACGCTCACATTTCCTCAATACGCCTAGGACCTTGCTGAGCTTATTATACAAAAGTTCCGTATGATGATCCCATTTCATGTGTTCATGAAAGAGATCGCCCTAAAGATTTCGCGGTAGAAGAGAATTCAATTTTACTGTTGTTTAACATAAGATTTAAGGAACTAGTGACCTCATTGAGTGGGCCCTTGGAGTGAAAAAGAACAGCTTTTGTTTTGGTACAGTTTATGAGTAAAGAATTTTTAAGAGTCCAGGTGTATATCTTTTGTAATGTTGAATTTGCTGTATCCACGAGAGTTTGTACCTGAAAAGAATAAGCTTGTGTCATCTGCGTAGATGATGAATTGTGCAACGGGGTCAACATGTACAATATCATTTATAAATGTGATAAACAAAAGCGGTCCCAATATGCTGCCTTGGGGAACGCCATGTTTCACAGTTTGCATAGAAGAATTTTGTCTGTTTATAGAAACACACTGGTGTCTGTCTGTCAAATAGCTCTGCATTAGATGAAAGGCTACACCACGAATTCCGTAACACTGCAGTTTTCCTAATAATGTGTCATGGTTAATCTTGTCGAAAGCCTTCGACATATCTAAAAATATCCCCAGTGTGATTTTTCTGGCTTTGATATTTTTTAGGATCAATTTTTTTTGAAACAGAAGGGCACTTTCAGTCGAAAAACCTTATCTAAAACCATATTGTGATTGAGTTATAACAGAGTGTTTGTCAAAGAATTTTGATAGTCTAATATGAATAATTTTTTCTAGTCCTTTGGAGAAAAGCGGAAGAATAGAAATGGGCCTGTAATTACTTAAAACGTTTTTGTCTCCATTTTTATAGATCACCGCTACCTTAGCATTCTTCATATTCTGAGGGAAAATACCCGTTTTTAAGGAAAGGTTGTAAATGTGTGTCACACACGGGCTAATTAGATCAATAATGTGTTTGATGGGTTCCATTTTTAGACCAGTTAAATCCTCACTCTTAGTCATCTTGAAACTTTTAAATACACTTATAACCTCTTCTTCATTTGTTGGGCAAAGAAATATTGATTTATTGTGCGGCGCTGGTAAGTATTTAAAGGCACTTGTTTTATGTGTGCTTTCAGTTATAGATACGAAGTATTGATTAAATTTTTCCGTCAACTCATTTCCTTTGATAACGTCATTGTCAACTACAAGTTCTAAGCTATTTATAGGTCTACCTGGAGATATGACGGAGTGTAACTTATTCCACATTTGTTTGGTATCTGTTACGCCCTCAAACATGGAATAGTAATAATTTCGTTTTGCTTGCCTTTGTAATTTTATAATTGAATTTCTAAGTTTTTTAAACATCTTCAAATCATCCGGATTTCGGGTACCGAGGAATACTTGAAATAGTCTATCTTTTTCCTTCATCACTTTTAGAATCTCCGTAGTCATCCAAGGTTTGCGAGCACGCTTTGGTTTTTTTAAAGCCCTGAGAGGAAAATGTTTGGCGTAAACTGCACTGAATGTTCGCATAAAATAGTCATAAGCTAAATGAGCAGAGGATAAAGAAAATAACTCCACCCAACTTGTTTGCTCAATTTCTTCGCGAAAGTGCGAAAGAGATTTTGGATTGACAGGTCGATAATATATAGCAGATGCAGGCTGTCTAGGCTGATAATGGAATTTGGGAGCAATAAAGAATATAGGAAGGTGGTCACTAATAGCAGTGGATATAGTGCCTGAAAATACGCATTCAGAGGGCAAGTTCGTAACGAACAGGTCTATTAGTGTTGCACTTGATTGAGTAATACGAGTGGCAGTGACAATAACATTTGATAAGAGGTGAGAATTTAGAAGTGTGGAAAGATCCTTTTGCTTATTTGTGTTAGCTAACATATCAACATTTAGATCACCTCCCAATACTAGTTTATAATTATGGTCATTAACAAATGAAAACATGTCATCTAATAACTGCATCATATTGTTAATATTGCCATCGGGTGGTCTGTACGCCGCCACAAACACACAGTTTTCCACTTTAACAGAGACAATTTCAATATCATCTGAGCACTGAGACCATTCATTTAGAAATTCACATCTCATGTCATGTTTAAGGTACATACATACACCGCCACCGGCTCTTATTTTTCTGTTTATGTACACTGGATTATAACCTTCGATACTGATTACGTCCGAGTCATCACGGTACCACGTTTCTGTAAGCATAACTACGGAAAAATCAGATTTAAACTGATCAAGAAGAACACAGAGGTCGTCTTCTTTGCAACGTGCAGACTGCATGTTAATGTGAAGCACAGATAGAGGTGACATGCCCAGATCTTTGAGAAACAAATTCACTTGAGAAGGAGCAAAACCTGTCATATTAGTGTCCATTTGAAGGCAGTGGTGATAACACATGTGAGCAGAGTGTACAATAACACATGAGTGGTGATAACACATGTGAGCAGAGTGTAAGCACACTGAATAAAACAAAAGTACCAGCTCTTGGGTAGGATGCATAAATAAAAAAGAGATGAAAATATGCTGTAACGATTTCTTGTTACCAACAATACAATGCTTTGATTGTGCAAAGTTTAAAAACCAGGCATAGCAAACAGGCCAATGATATATAAATTTCAGTAAAGTGGCACATATCCAACTTTCATCAATATGGCTCAAATAATACAAATGTTCATTCGAATAGCCCCAATTAAAAATAGAGACAATGGTTACCCAAAATGCCGTGCAGTGTGCAAAATCTCTATAAGAAAGCGCCAGGAAAACATTTTCCTGTTTAACAAAGCAATAAAAAACAAGAAAAATAACATACAAGATCAGTACTAAGAAAATCATAATTCTATCGCGACAACTTCTTAAACCACCCGCGCCAAGTCCTCCTCACATGTTATGCACAAAACAGGCGTCTTTTCTACCTTCCGCATCAGAATCCTGCCCTGAGACACCCAGATGAACTTCCATTTCTTTTCTTTCCTCGCTTGTCTCGCTTTAGCTAGCAGAATTTTGTTTTCGCGACAGAGGTGTTCATTGACGTAGATAAAAGCATCTGTTTCGTACCCCAAATCCCTTGCATTGAGTTTTCTTTTCTTTGCCGCCGAAACCATTCTGTCTCTGGCGGCCCTCGAGCGAAACTTTACGATCACATGCGGCCTGCTCTTATCTTTAGACGGCACACGGTGTACAACGTCTATGTCACTGTCTGTTATGTTGGCCTTGAGACACCCCGCAAGTTTCCCAACTTCTTTCAGAAGATTCTCCTCTGGAACAACTGGAAGCCCCTGAATTTCCACGTTTGTATTTCTTGAGTATTGCTTGAGCTCAGTTAATTCACTCCTAGCCTGCTTCAGCTCTTTTTTGAGGAGTTCACTCTCAGCGCGGCACTGCGCGACTTCATCCCCAACCATAGAAAGCTCGCCCCGGACAGCCTGAACATCAAGTTTAAATTTATCAAAACCGTCACTCAAGAATTGCACAGATCTTTGAAGACTAGCGATTTCCGACCGAACTTCTCCGTTCGAGGTACTAATACGAGCAACGTCAGACTTAATGTCGGATGCAAATGAATCTAACTTCGTTACCAACTCTGTCAATACTTTAACAACTTCCTTGATGCTTCCCGGTTGCTTCTCGGACATGGCTTTTGCAACATCGCTTAAGCCACATGAATTCATTTCACTGTTCGACTCAAGTTTGGCCGCAGAAAGGCACAACTCAGCGGGAAAACAGAAAGGCAGTCACAGAAAAAAACTCGGCGCAGGTGACAATCCACAACACTACATTAGCTTCAAGAGAAACGCAACGCTCAAGCGACACTCGTGGCAGCAACAGCGACGGGATAGCATTCTACGCAAAAGCGTGATACGAAAAACACACCAACCTGCAATGTTGCAGAAGAGTAGATTAATTTGCGTCCACGCACCGTCGCCGTCGCTGCCACAGTGAAAAAGACGCGTTCCCGGGAGACAGCGCCCCCAAGATGAGAACGATAATCCAAGTTGCGGCAGCCTTAACCAGATGGCAGTTCTG
The DNA here is from genome assembly GCA_030522465.1 of Rhipicephalus appendiculatus. Taxonomy (NCBI): domain Eukaryota; kingdom Metazoa; phylum Arthropoda; class Arachnida; order Ixodida; family Ixodidae; genus Rhipicephalus; species Rhipicephalus appendiculatus. The sequence continues at coordinate 160,499 of JALIZH010013221.1, read as the reverse complement.
GTGACGATGTCTGGCCCTGGTGCAAAACAGGAAAATATGGATTGCGATGAATCCGCGCTGTTGTTTCAGTAGACGGGTAGGCCCCTGCACAGGGCTCCTTACGGTCAGATTGGGCAGGCGCAGGAGGCAACCTGCAATGTTGCAGAAGAGTAGATTAATTTGCGTCCACGCACCGTCGCCGTCGCTGCCACAGTGAAAAAGATGCGTTCCCAGGAGACACCGCCCCTAAGATGAGAACGATAATCCAAGTTCCGGCAGCCTTAACCAGATGGCAGTTCTGGTGACGATGTCTGGCCGGTCAGATTGGGCAGGCGCAGGAGGCAACCAGCAATGTTGCAGAAGAGTAGATTAATTTGCGTCCACGCACCGTCGCCGTCGCTGCCACAGTGAAAAAAAATTATTGTAATTACTACAATATAGTTAAAACAGTAGGACTAACATCCCTTATACTTTCTTTGGCTTCATTATCTCTTGGTTTCCATTAAGGTTGTGTCCAACAAAGAAACGAGTCTTTGAAAAATTCCCTTTCGTTCATTAATACCAAGGGTCTCGACCCGGCAGACTTCATGGATTCAGGTAATATGCGAAGGATTATTGGTCAGCTGTTCGCTCAAGAGATCACATGCTACGTGACACAAGCGGACAAAAAAAGTGTTCCACACTCGCCGCCATGGCTACGAGCGACGCTAACAATCCCAGGTTTGCATGACATAAAAACACCTGATAAAGAAGACAGGAGGATGACTGCCACCATAGCTCAATTGGTAGAGCATCAGGCGCGTTATTCGAAACTTGCAGGTTCGGCCCCTGCCGGTGGCAAGTTGTCTTTTCGTCCACTTATTCACATTTATATCGTAACTGCTACAATACAGTTAAAACAGCACAATTAACGTCCCCGATACTTTTGTTGGCTTCATTATCTGTTGGTCTTCATTAAGGTTGCATCAAACGGAGGTTTTTCTGGATTGTAGAGGCCCAAAACTACATGAAAACAGTGGGGCAATTAAAGATGTCTTATTGTAGGATATGTGCGCAAATCGCAGACGAACATAGGAAAAATATGTCCTTCAGCGTGTTTAAACGCCACAGTCTTTCAGTAGCCTGGAAGTTAAATATGCCAATACAATTAGGAAGTACATCCCTAAAACCACATACGTCACTGAAAACAGTTAAACATAAGCCACAGTGGAAAAAACTGAGAGGAACCAAAAATTTTAAAATTGCATGTTCTCCTTGGAGTACTCAAGACGAGCAGGAATAGCATAGCTTGTTTTCATGCGTTAATTTCAAGCACTATTACCTCAAAATTTTAGTTGCCAAATTCAATCCATATTGTGCCTCCTTGTTCAAGTTGCTGAACTACACAAAGAAACTTAATGCATAGTACGTGTAACTCAATCCTTCGCACACACTGAACAGCTCTTATCAAGTTAAAGGGATTTTCCGGCATGCTGTAAACTATACAAACAGTGGTTCATACCATGTGGTTGTGCCTGTAATAAACACTATAGCTATTTTTTCAAGCGAGCTTGAGGTGCATAAAACTTACTCCCTCAAGAAATATATTGTGTGCTTTGGGCTCACTCAGACACCAAAATATTACTCACCCGGACTCCCGGCTTGATCTGAATGTGAGCGAGTCGACTCATGAGTAAGTTTGCCGACGATTGATGGTGAACTTTATGGATTGTCGCTTTTGTGTCACTGAACCAGCCCAGTTTGTAGTCGCCAGATGTTACCCTGTGAACCATAAGAAATAATGTCCACTGAGTGCACAACGATAAAGTGTGTGAATGATCACGAAGCTGGTGTTTCTGATGCACAATGGCGATTGCACTGCTGCAAAATTTCTACCATGCGTTACTGTTCACACACTGGAAGTACAGCTGGCCAAACAGTGCCTTACAGTTGTCAAAACAGTGGCATTGCATCAGGCTGCACCTTTCCTGCTCAGGGCCTTCCACTGTGGCTAGGGCGAAATCACACAAGGGGTACATGCTGAATTGGCAGTACTCATCAATAAAATGAGCCAAGCACAGCCCAAAACATTACGTGCCTTCTACAAGTAAACCTGGAGGTACACATTCACACAAGTCCATTTGTTTTGATTTCAGATGTTAAAGCTGCCTTGCTGTGGTAACTCTTTTAGAAAATAGGGCATATTAGTAAAAAAGTCGAAGACATAATTTTCCATCGAAATTAATAATTTTCTAAATGCAAGAAGTTAATTTTTGTCGAAACAAGGACTGGGTGAATACAGATGTAGTGTATTTTATAGCTTGCATAATGCCATGATGCTATGCTTGCCACTTACTTTTTAGCTGCAGACTGCACTCTTAAACTGCAGTCCTTCAACCACGGTGTCATGGCTTGCCATTGCGCAAGAGGTTGCATTTGTGAACGCTGAATTGGTTGTAATGGCTACTGAAACATACAAGACGAATCAATCAGACAATGTAAAGTAGCACTTTCAATAACGATAAGCAGAAACACACACTTTTGCTAATCGACTTATACTGTCTGAAGTTCTGACTGGACGTCATTTATTTATAACCATCTAGTCAACAAGCAATGTGGTTACCGTATTTCTGCACCGTTCACGTAAGGATACACGGCTCTTACTCGTCAGTTGTCTGACTCAAGCGGAACATGCAAAAAAGGCTAAAAGCAGTGAAGTACTCAACCAACGCACAGCTTGAGTTGGAAGTCAGCGCTCGTTTGTTTCTGTGTGTTCGTCCAGCATTTTTTGCTCTGTTATTTTACGAGCACAGCTTAACAGAACGCAATGCTTTGCACGCACTAACAACACATGTACGATGCAGTAGGGTACGCATTTGGGCTGGTTGGTTTATGATTTCCAGTAGTAAACAGCGCTAAAAGTTTTCTACTGGAAATCATGGACCAACCAGCTCAAATGCTGCGCCGTGGTTTGTGTCCCATCTTCGTCCCGTCTTGTAGCGCTGTTTTCTACTGGAAATATGTACGATGACTCGGTTTATTTGCTGTCCCCAAAATTAGGATTGTTAACTTACCTAAAAAATAACATAAAGCGTAGCAACGGTTACATGTCGGCGAACTGTAATCACTCGCATTTCAGCGAGATCTGACGTCGTGCATTCATACAAGTCAAGCTCGCAACCGTAACCAATTAGAAATACCCAACGAAGCCAGCAGTCCTAAATCGGCACATGTATATCAACACGAAACGAATTAATTCGCAGATTACACTTGGAAGCTTGGCGAGAAAAAGAAAACTTGGGCTTAGCAGCAGCATTGTAGCGCGCGACAGCTGTATCAAAGTTTTCGATTAAGGGCAAGCGTTTCAAACACGAAACAGCAACACTGACGAAAGCTGAGGCTGAAGTGTACTCCATCCTGCGTAGCAGCAAAATCTGTCAGCACGCACAAGAAAACTTCGTCCACGATACGCGGGAGGCCGGCATGCAAAGGAAGCACGTTGAAGCCCGCTGAAACGTTGAGCCGTTGAGCGCCTTGAAAAGCGCGCGAGTCGCAGTTGTGTCATATGACGTTGGTGGCGCCACTAAACAAATTTATTGCTAAAAAAATTGTTGTAAAAATGATACACAGCATCAATAAAAAACTAATCAAAGATTACGAGATTCTCAAAGGCTATAGACTTACCTTTTCGATCGGAAATGCCCTAGGAATCGATTTCATTCAAATACGACCATACTATCGGAAAACGATAATTACGAGATTAGACTTACCTTTTCCATCAAAAATGTCCTAGGAATCGATTTCATTCAAATACGACCATACTTTCGGAAAACGAAAATTACGAGATTTCCAAAGGCTATAGACTTACCTTTTTGATCGGAAATGCCTCGGAATCGATTTAATTCAAATACGACCATACTTCCGGTGCTGTGGAGAAATAAAAAAAGAAGAGAACGTGTCACATTAGCAGCAAGGGTTACATCCTGCGCACTAGTCGCGACAGGAACGTGGCTTCCCCCCCAACACAGACCGTGGGAAAAATCTATTAGGCGATTATGACACCTTTGAGACGAAAAGCACGCATAGTAGGTCCGTCGCTGCAATGTGTGACGTGAGACGAAATTGGGCCTTATCATGGGTGATAAGGGCCTCAACTTTTTCGACTGGTTTTCGATATTTACTGCGGTGAAGCAAACGCATCAGGGAAACCCTTAACTTGGAAAGCTCCCTCTGTAATACATGAGAATTGATAATGAAGACCTGCGAAACCGGAGATCCCAAGAAAAGGTGCGTGGAGAGGGGTACTTGATTAAAAGAGCTGTGCTCATTATCGGATACATTGGTTACGTTAAGTTCAATAAGACGCATTTTGTCCTTTTGCAGCATAATTGTGCGGTTTGCAGCGTTAGCAATTAGCAGATCTATAAGGTAGTTTTGGTGAGGCTGTGTATACATAGTTTGCATTGACGTCACCATGGCCGCCATCTTAGGGCCCCCCAGCTGAACCATGACATCAAATTAGTGCCGGTGCCCCTTCCGTTCCTTTATGTTACCCCCTTGGCGTGGCTCACGAACAGAAGAACGTGGGGAGAACACAAAAGAACGCGGGGACCGTCCTCCTCTGCACTGACGTTCTCTAATGAGATAAAAAGTCACGGTTGCCGCCATCTTAGAGACCCCAGCGCAGAGAACCTGTCTGTGACGTCACGTGAAAACTATGTATAAAGGAAGCGAATATTTTAAGGTATCGATGTGCGTGAGCATTTTTATGCCGTTTCAACTACAAACATGCGTCCATCGGTCTGTCTGAGCAACGCCTCCTCTATTTTATCAATGCCAGCGAAATGCGCCCGTTCCAGCCGCTCACCACCCTCTCCTCTAGCCCTTTCCTACTTTCGCCCATTGCCTAGCCTTCGCGTGTGCTTTGCGTTCATGGGGGAGAGCACCCATTCTGTGGTGCCTCACGACGGAAATCATATGAAGTATTTTTTTTTTTTTCAGTTGTGCGCAGATCCGTGGGGCGGCGTCTTGCATCCCTCGTGTTCACTATGTTGGCGATCACGCTGGCTCTGTAAGAGACGCGTCGTTTCGAGATAGCGCGTCTCCGTTCGTGGCGCTATGCAGGCAACCAATGGGGACGCGTCACTGCGACGGTGCAGTGCATGTGCTGCCTGCCGCACGAGCGGTACGGCGGCGGCAGCATTGCTTCGAGCTACAAAGAAGGAGCACGCGAATGAACAAATCTGACAGACGCATGATATTGCAGAGGGAAAACGTGTCTATCGCATCTCCGTGGTAAAGCGCTCGGACTCACGTGTGACGCGAGGAGCGCTACCCTACATGTGGCGTCGCATCGCGACCACTCCCTGAACTAAGGTGGACCGACGGCTCCCGAGGAGCGAGCGTTTGCACTGGCATTGAAAAAAATAGAGGAGGCGTCGGTCCTCCATGGTCTGACACGTGCGACGAATGAACATAAATAAATAAAAAATATCACGTGGGCACTCCCCCCCCCCCCCCCTCACAGCGGTCACCGTCAGAGTCACGCGACCTGAGCAGAAATGTTACGTTTGACAGCATCGGCAGGGCGGCGTGTCACTGTCGGCTCTAGTTCTGGCAGGAGAGTGATGCCGGCAATATAATGACAACCGCGAAACGGCACGGCGTAGGTTACTGGCACCCCCCAGGTATACTCGCGCCATCCACTGACACTGGCGAGATAGCGATACTTATGCAACGCCTTGCCTGGCAACCACAGGACCGCGAACATGGCGCCACCTGGGCCGGCGTTGGCAACCGCTGGCGCAGGTGCGCGCAGCTTCGGTATTCTAGTTCACTGTAGCTATACCGAAGCTACAGTGAACTAGTAGTATAGCTTCGGACTCGCTCCGGCCGACCCAGACACTTCGCTGCCAGCTGAACGCTACTGCGCATGCGCCGTGAAGCCATCGTGGCGCAGCTGCGCCCGACATTGCTGGCCACCCCTACACTGCTCGCGCCGGCTTCACCCCGACTACGCCACCAGCTGCGAACTACTGCGCACGTGCACGACACATGTGCGCTCAGTTCCTCCTCCTCATAATCTGGCTTGTCGCATAGCGCGGAAGCACACAGGGACAAAGAAGAAGTACTGGACGAACACAAGTGTTTCTGCGCTATGCTACAAGTCAGCTTACGATGAACCAAAAATCCCATATTGGCACCTTTGTCCTCTCCCTCGCCTCGACACTGCTCGCCCCCGCTCGGTCTCGTCGTGCGATCTGGCGGTGGTACGACGTCACATGTGACATTTATGCTCAGGTCACGTGATCATCCCTCATGCGAAGACGACAGCTGGTCTCGCTATTGCGCTCCTTAGGGTACGGAAACACGTTCCAGGGAAGGCCTCAGCCATAGACTTTCCTACGCAAAAACTCAACGCTTGCGTACCACTTACACTCCAATAGCGAGTAAAAATGGTGTCTTTTTGTCCTCACAAAAGTAATCGTAATCCTTTCCTTGCGTTGTCGCCGCGCGCGCAGCAGTCTCAGGTCACGAACGGCATGCGCGTTGTCAGCGTGGCGTAGAATTCTTGATAGGAGTGTGGCCAGTGCACATTTTTTCAAGAAAGGAAACGCAAGCAAGCCAGATGTTATTGGTGTGGGGCGAAAATAGGCCCTTTTCTACTCCATCTTAGCGTGTTGAAAGCTCCCAAAGATGGTTCTGTGTGCATTTTCTTTGTTTTTATTTTTTTTTTACTGTCAGGTCTAGGACCCCATTGATTGGTGGACAAGAACATTTATTGAGTGTCCTGTGAACACCGTGGTCCTGTGGTTTGATGACCCGGGGTCGGGTCTCCCACATCGGGACGTCCAGGCATTGCTTAGTCGCCGCTTTGGGGGGCCTGCTGGACGGCCCAGATTTGGTCGGCGAGCTCTAAGCTGTGCAGGGAATCGGCCCACCTCACCGAGAGAACACCGGGATTGATGCCTCTAGTACTTGCCTCACATTGCCAGAGCATGTGCTTGTGTAGCAGGTTCCGTAAACTTTGCAGCTACTGCAATAGAAATAGAACATTTGGGAGACAATGGCTGGCAATGCCAGCCATTGTCTCCCAAATGCACACATACAAACGCACGCACGACATACATAAAGTATGGTTGAACCCCCCCCCCGCCCCGAAAAAAATTTCTGGCTACGACCCTGGGAGGTGAGTAGCAAGATAGGGCCAAGTAGCTCCTAGCGGGTACGTGACACAGGGATTGGGCAAGCCCCCCTGCTGACCATTGGTCCACTAAAAAAATGGATAAGCTATCTATAACTGTCCTAGCGGGTATGTGCTAAGCAGCTCGTAGATTGTGTGACACAGGAATTTGGCGAGCCCCACTACTCACCTTCGGTCCACTAAAAATGAATAAGCTGTCATAACTATCCTAGCGGGTATGTGGCACATACCTGCTAGGAGCTGCGTTACGCTCCACAGGGATTCACCTGGACCTTAAACAGCTGTGCAGTTGAAAAACGTCTCCAGGCCTGCGCGGCACATGCAGCACTGTCACAGCGTAAGCTAGAGGAGTGGCCTCTGTAGAGCCCGTTGTAAACTTTCTTATGGCTCCTACTGTAAGTACTTGTAAGTACTTATGTAAGTGTAAGTACTTATCGCACCTGTTGTACTGTACTGTCTTATGGCACCTACTGTAAGTAAAGTTAATAAATACCCATTACGCCATTATTCGCAATTTTCCGAGGTACCCACTGGCAATATGTGCACCTGCGTAGAGAGAGAGAGAGGTTTATTTACAGAAAGGCAGAGATATAATGGCAGATAGGTCGGCCTGAGCGATAGCATGCTCTAGCCTGCTACTCTACACCGGGGGAGGAGAAAGGGGAGGGAAAAGAGTAATGAATGACGATGAGGAGATAAGTAGCTGATTATATACAGTCCTGCCAAGTTGGCGCGGAGCTATAGCCGCGCATCCAATCCAGTTGCATGTAGGAAGGCTATGACCGCTTTTACGACCATGGTTGCACTGTCGGCGTCAGGCCAAGGGCCCAGCACAACCTCATCAGTGAAGGACCTGCGTAGCTGCGCACTCTGTTTATGCGGGGGCAGCAGCTGCTGCTGCTGCTGCTGCTGCTGATGATGATGATGATGAATTATGACTGAACACTTTGAAATCGGTGGGCAGCTTTAAACCACCCACCCGGCTGCTGCTGTGAGCTCGCAACAGTTTACGCTGTATTAGTAAACGCGCACAGTGAGCTCTTCTTCATAACTGCACCATCACTCTTTATATATTTTGTTTCCTTTTAATTTTTTTCATTATGTAATATTTCAAAATATTTGTTTTAAGATTTCATGCTTACATTTCTTGGCCGGTCCCCCAGTATGGGTACTATCCATAGTACAAGAGCATCATTAAATATCAAAAGTTGTACCTATTCTTGGTGCTTTGGTGTTTCGGCAAGTTCTGAAAGCCCGGTACCCATTAATTTCACTCTTATCGCGCAGTTCAATTTAGAAGCGTGTTACGACTGCGATAGATGACTTCAGAAGCGTGTTACGACTGCGATAGATGAAGGACGGTCGCGCGTTCGTTATTGAGCGGCCTTCTTTCAAGCGGCACAATATGAACGCGCCTTTGGAGTAGCACTCGTTTCCGGGAAAATCTGCAGCGCAAACATCCATACTCAAGGATGTTTTGCCACGGGTCGTTTTCAAAGTGGGTCATGTAACCGCGGCGCAGTTTACCAATCTATTTTTACATGGAAGTAAATACTGTGGACTGTCATAAAGCAATGCGAACCATAAAAAGTGAAGCTCACTTGAGATCGCAGATTACGGCTCCCTGACCTTCGATATAGGTGCACGGTGTTTTAGGGGCGAAGCTCCTTAGGGTGTGGGTCTGTCCCTCCTCTGTAGTTGTCGTAGTAGTAGTAGTAGTAGTAGTAGTAGTAGTAGTAGTAGTAGTAGTAGTAGTAGTAGTAGTAGGTAGGTAGGTAGATAGCCACGTGTAGGGGAGTGTACCCACACCACGTGATAAAGATGACGATGACGTAGTATAGTGGAATGTACCCACTACACGTGATAACGATGACGCAGTATAGTGGAATGTACCCACTACACGTGATAACGATGAAGCATAAGCGCGTTCCAGTATAATGGAATGTACCCACTACACGTGATAACGATGACGATGACGCTGATGACCATGAAGTATAAGCGCGTTCCAGACCACACATTCTCTTTATGCCATGGATGAAAACGATCGAGCTTCGCCCACTCATCATCATTCACTTCGTGGATATAGATGATTTTTCGTACCCCTTGCCATTTCAAGATTTTCTGCACGACTGCCAATCGACCTTGCTCGACGTCTTAGTATGCTTCATATGCCGACAGCAGGTGAACATGCTAAACATGCATATCTCGCAGTTGAGTAAGCGTTTGTGGCTTGTTCTCTTTGTGTTTGTTTTTCGTAAACTTTCGCGCTAGCTTTAATGATGAATATACCAACATACCTACATTTAAGGCGAAAGCCTTATACTTATCACGCGAAAGTGGCCTTGAGACATTGAGACCTTGAGCGAAAAGTTGGCGTGTCGTACAAAAAGTCACATGAACACCCACGCGCCTCGTGAATCGAGGCGCGCGAGCTGCGCGCTCACTTCGTCTTTCAAGTCAAATCATTTCATTATAAAGGCAGCTCAGTCATGCGTCAGTGCACCTTACATTTTTCCATCATCTAAAGAAACAAAGTTTATCAGCATGTTCACCTGCTGTCGCCATTTCGACAAGTATGCTCAGCGCAAATTGAACGAAAACAGATGAGAGGATTCAACACAGCCGCCGATTTTCGCAGCGCCTGTGTTGTGTAGTCTCATATCTGTCTTCGTTCAATTTGCGCTATGCAAACATGTTAATGTTAAATCACCAAAATAGTCCAAGCTTGCATTATATCACGTTAGCATTTCGGTCTTGTGTAGTCATGAAGGAAAGCGTTCTTATGCAGTTGGACGAATAAACGATCGGTGGGAAGCACGGTGTAAAGTATTTTTCATACTCCGTGGTTGGTAGCACGGTGTAGATTGGAAGTAAGCGCTTGTGTTTACATCACCTCCATCTGTACTTGCCTGCGTGCTCTTTACAAAGTTCTGTTTCGTCTTCGAGTCGTCTCATCACTCAATATACGGTGTCCCATAATCATGTCGTAGTTTACGGAACATAACACACCGGGATTTGATTCATTTTTTTTAAAACCAATAAACGAAGAAAGGAAGCTTTTGTTTCTAGAGAGCTCCAGCGGCGACGGCGGTAGCAGCAGCCCTAGCGGCCTCGTCAGATGGCCGTGGTTGAGCTCGAGGCGGAAGAGACGCCCTGTCCCTGCTTGGGCTGGTATCGCGAGGCGGACTTGAAGAGTGCCAGCGCCAACAGGTCGTCGCGCAGCAGCTGTTCCCAGGCGTCGGACGCCTGCACCTCGGGCAGGTGGGCGTCGATGAAGCGCGCCGCGTCCCGGCACAGCTCCTTGTCGCTGTGTCGCATGGCCAGCTCGAAGACGCGCACCGCGTTGTCCGGCGCCAGCGCGTTGGACAGCTGGCGCGCGCACGCGGCCTTCACCGGCGCCACGCCGTACTTGTCCGCCGCCACGTAGAGATCCACCGCGTTCTGCAGTGAAACGCACGCAGGGAAACGACGCTGTCTGACAATTGAGGAATGATTTCATTAAGGCGAAAGCCTTAGATGCCTCATCAAACTCAATGTGACCATCGGTGTCAATTCGAGTGATCAAAAAAATCATCAGTGACATGCTGAAGTCACCATATGACGTCATCACGATGACATATCACCAAAACTTGTGAAGTCATCGTGACGTCGCTATGACGTCGCTAACGTGACGTCTCATCAGTGGCGTAAATCATGGGGGGGGGTCCTGACCCCCCCCTGTGTTCAGGCTGGGGGGGACACCCCATGCAAGTGTCCCCCCCTCGAGATTTATCTTCCAAATGTCATATTTGAATTTCTTGGCAGGCAAGGAGAAGCACTCTGCGTAAAACCAACTCTGAAATCTGAAGCACTTTCATAAAACAGAAACTAAGTACTTCTAGCCTGGTACACACCATGGGGAATACCTTTGTGTTAACAAAAAGAGCGGTAGAATTTTTATTGCATAATTTAAGCCGAATGACGCAGCTGCAAAAATGCTAGCGCCTGCCTACGAGTTGCTATCAAAAACTAACTTCGCCATGCGATGTCGCTTACTATTGGATACTCAGTGCTATTTTTTCTGACCAGGCGCCGATGCTCAAGCTTGTTTTATTATTATTATTATTATGATTATTATTATTATTATATGTTATTGCATTATTTTAATTTTATATGACTAAAAATAAGGTGTATATATATATATATATATATATATATATATATATATATATATATATATATATATATATATATATATATATATATATATATATATATATATATAAAAACAAAATGGCCGCCATTGCAAGATGTGTGTCCCCCCCTTGTGGTCTTTATGGATTGACGCCACTGCGTCTCAGGATTACTTCATCGCATGCCATCGTTTCTTTGTGGAAGGTGAAAGGTGGGTCGATCACAGAGGCCGTGCGAAACCCTGTGAGATGCAGAAAACTTTTGAAGGGGGGCGGGGAATCAATACAATAGACTGAGAAGGAACAGGCTCGAAGGCTTTCGCCTTCGAGTAGTCTTAGGCAAGTGCGCAAGGGACCTTGTGACTTTGTGTTGCAGTAGTACTGATGCCTGGGCTGGCTAGCAGATTTTCGAGAACGCTGTGACGCGAGAAAAAAAAAAGACAAAATACACATGAATTGAACACCACGAGAGCCAAGTTCGAAGAAGTTTTCTTTTTTTTCGAAAATGGCAGCCTAATATGTCTATAATACGGCCAGTGGCACATTCTGGATAATTGGATGAATTTCTTTGAAAACCGCTCAGCGCCACAAAGAAGAGAGCAGAGACATAAAAGAGAAAAAAAAATTGCAGCCAGTTCCCACACCGCGAAAACCGTCGGACGGCGAAGTAAGGCGCGCGAGTGTACCTGATCGACCATCATCATCATCATCATCATTTCTAGCATAATTATCACCATCATCACCATTTAGCATGATCATCGTGATCATTTCGCACTCCCCCTCTGGTTACGTGACCTGCGTGACTACTACTACTACTACTACTACTACTACTACTACTACTACTACTACTACTACTACTACTACTACTACTATTAGTTCGTCGACAACGACGACGGCGCAGGGTGGACTAAAGCAGCTTCGCTGTAAAACAATGGAGAAATAGGAGTTCAATCCACGTGCTGAGCGGGCGTCTGCGGGCGTCATAGAGTTTCCTAAAATTAACTAGAAGGGACTCTGGCGCTGCGATCTTTCAGCCACCATGGGAATGATGGTTAGTACACAAATTTTCTACGTATATAGTATTCGTGTTTGCGGGCTTCGAACGCATTTGTGGTTTTGTTTATTGCTTAGTTTTGGTATTGTTTCGAATAAAAGAACGGACCGTTGTGAACTTCGTGAGCCGATTTGAATTGGTGAGCGAAAACAGTTTAAGGCGGTGAAGCGTAACTGCTAAACCTTTGCTGAATTTCGTGTTGCGGCAAAGTGGATTCAGGCCACACGGAGCCAAACGGAGCCAAAAAAAAAAAAAAAAACGAAGATTAGACAAATCCGTGTACTACCCATCATTCCCATGCTGGCGGAAGCGCCATGCGTTGCAGCTCCCATACACACTTAAATTAACAGCGCAAAGAACGGACGCCGCACAAAGGAAACACACAGGACATGTGTGTTTCCACACAGGACACATTGTCCTGTGTGTTTCCTTTGTGCGGCGTCCGTTCTTTGCGCTGTTAATTTAAGTATGCATAACCAACTAGCCCAGTCAGCTACACTCCCATACACACTAGCGCAGGGGCGGATCCAGCCACTCATTTTAGGGGGGGGGGGTCACTTGAAGTAACACCAGAGAGGGGGGGGCGGAATACTGACTTTTGTTTTTAGTAGCACAAAAACCCCAATCATAGGATAAATACTGTTAATTTGTGCTCACAAGGGTCCCACTCATTTGTCCTGATTGGTGATAGGAGGTGGACGACAAGCACTGAAGATGGCGGGGAGTGCTGACAAAGGTTTTTTTTTTGGGGGGGGGGGGGGGCGATCGCCCATACCGCCCCCCCCTCTGGATCCGCCCCTGCACTAGCGCCAGAGTTCCCTCTAGTTAATTTATAGGAAACTCTATGGCGGGCGTCAGCACGTATGCGACCTCTGTCGACCAAGCAATGAAACCCGCGTCTGCCTCGTGCCCGGCTGCCACAGAGGGACCCCCCAATTGGACGCGCCGTCGCTCACTGGAAGTAACATATTCCCACGATAATCTTTGAAGCGCATCAAGGCCTTGCCTTCTAACAGAATGAGCATTACGCTCATGCGCGTTATCTTGAGGGGCCCTCACCGCGTATAGAAAGTCTTCCGATAAAGCTCTGTAATAATTGTATTAGCTGCTGCAGAAGACAACGATCTCGTGCGAAACGACTCCGTGCAGCATACAGGGCACTCTTCAGCAGGTGGACATCGCCTCCTGGCCCGCAATACGCCATGCTACGCATTTCAAAGCGCGACACCTCGATGGTTGCTGTGCTTGCCTTGTGTGTGGTACAGCACTTGGCGATCAAAAACGCGATACCCAGAGCGTGCGGCTGCTGGCAGTGAGTCTTACGGTGAGGACGACAGCGTTCGGGGCATATGTGGTGACTACGGTGATTGCATCCGGTGGGAAATCGTTCAGTCTGTGGATCTTCGTGGCGCCGGTGGGCGCTGCTTGCCACGGCTTGAGAACAGTGCGCTCACGTGCCGCGCCGCGCGAAGCGGCGGGAGCTTGCAGGCCTGCGTTGCGAGAGATTGCAGTGCTTCGCCGGCGCCGCCGAGAGCCACAGACTGAACGATTGTTTACCGCATGCAGTCACCATGTTTCGCGAACGCTCTCGCCTTCACCGTCACCCTCACCACCGTTCACCTTCGACGTGGTCGACCCTGAACAGTAGTACAGTAAACTGGGCAAGTTGGTATTGATTCATTATGTTTACAGCGCGAAAAAACGAGGAAACTTACTAAGCCAGCGCTGTGTCCTGTCGTATGTGTGCCTTAGTAAGTTTCCTCGTTTTTTTCGCGCTGTAAACATAATGAGCCTGAACAGTACTTGTTTTAAGGCGCAAGGGCCATGGGTGGCCAATTGTCCTGGATGAAGGACGTAACACTCGTTGTCAGTAGTGTGCTATGACTCCATTGCAGCTTGGTGTATACGTATGTTGCTGAATCTGTAGCCCGTGCTCGCTTGAAGCTTGGTGTCTTGATTACGTGTATTGTTTACTGTTCTTATATATAGTTCTGGCCCCGAACTGCGCACCTGGCTGAGTCCGCTGAGCGTGCCGGCGTAGAGGAACTCTAGCAGCTGCCGGACGGCATCGTGGGAGAGGTCCTCGATGACCACGACGCGGTTGACGGCCTCGCTGGTGTCGCCGGTGAGCATGGCGGCGAACACGGGCGACAGCCGTCCCAACAAGTCTGCGTGGGCGCGCAGTTTCTTCTGGCCGACGCGTATCTCGACGTCGCCGAAACCGGAGCTCTCCAGAAGACCGGGCAGCTGGCCCAGCAGAGGGCTGCCCGGGCACTCGTCCTGGCCTCCGCTGCGATCCGTCATGTACTCGAACCTGCGACCACCGGCATTGCCTCGGTATCACGCCTTCGTTTTAGCGGGCTTTGCATGCACTCTTTTATTGCGATAGCAATTATATGGACAGTCTCGACGGGTTTTTGCCGTCGCCGTTGCCGTCGCCGTCAGTCGCGTATAAAGTCCAAATAGATAAGATCCCCCGCAGCGCATCGTATGTTCTACCCGCGGGTAATAGCGCCCGAGCGGGGGCGGCGAACGTGGCTGAAGCGGAGATCAAACGAGCCGACACTTCTCCGTCGCTCCGAGGCGCATGCGATAAGACCCCCCCCCCCCTCCCCCCCGCTTGTTAGACCGGCGTTGAATGCTCAAGCAGAGAGGAAACGCCCCGCTCGTCTTTAACGAGCGTGAAAAGACGCGAGGGGGGGAGGAGGGGGGGGTCCCTCGAGCAACCACTGCAACATTTGATTTTACGAGCGCGGTCGTCGCTAGCGCGCGCGTTATCTCGCTATCTCAGCAGCCGTCAGAGGGGGGGCTCGCCTCGCATAGCCCTTCTAGGTGCTGCACTCTCACCGCGAATAAAAATGTGCGAGGAGTGTCCCTGGAGCGGCCGTATCCTCTTACACCAGCATTTTGTAGAGTTGCGTGAGATCGGATCCAAAAGAGTTAGCTGCCAGCCTCACTTCGTATAACATTACAATTTGTTGCTATCGCATTCATTGCTTCACCCTTGCGGTGAAACTGTCTTTTTTTAAGAGACACTAAAGAGAAAAAGATTCTTATCATATTAGTAAATTACTCTTCCATAATTCCGAGATCACCACACTTTCCACGTGAAGACGCTTAGTAAGCGAGAAAACGGGCAAGAATTAAGAAAATGCGGGTGGCGAGGCCAACTTGAAATTGCCGCACCGAACGCCGTGGCTTTATAAATTTCGACGACGTCTACTCGGTCCCACGTAGTTTCTAATCGCTAAAATAGAAGTGCATTGTCCTCTGAGGTGGCCATTGACTCAACATGCCAAGTTTCAGGGAAATTTCTTTGCGCGATTGTGGCCAAAATGCGAAATCCACTGAAATTCATTGAAATCATTGGAAAAGGAATACCGTTCTTGTCGTGGTAGCGGGGGGCGTTGTCGTTGTAAAGCGATATGTGGTGCGATGGTGATTTTTTGACACGCCTTTCTTTCTTCTTGGAGATTGGTACTTATACTCGAACCATGTGCAATAAACCTCAGTTGCTAGTAGCGCTGTGTTCTCGCCTTTTATTCTGCGTCCTCGTGCTTCTTTTTGTTAAAATATTCTCACCTACCATGACGAGCCCACATCCGGTCACTTAGGTTCTTCACGAACCCTCGCCAGAGTTCAACAGGCGTACTACTGGCCCAAACTTGCTACGTACCGTCAAGCGCCATGTAACGACTAGCAGGTAGGCTTTCCCATTGCCGTTCGAGTTTTTCTTGTACAGTACACCACTTCGTAGGCAGAACGAAGAGAGACTGCGAGAAAGGTGTCGAGGTACGATATAAGATATGCAGTACCAACAAACCCATAAGTCGGTTTTATTGTCCAAAAACTTGTATGTAAGGAGTCGACATCGTCGTAGCCATCCCTATTCCAATAATTCTTGGTTGTAAGTTCCTGGCACCAAAAACGCAACCTCTTTGTCTTGACCTCATTCAGCGTGATCGCTTAGAGCAGGGGTCTCAAACGCGCGGCCCGCGGGCCGCATGCGGCCCGAGAACCTCTCGCTTGCGGCCCGCGCGGCCCGCACATGACTGTCTGCGTCCCACATTTTTAATTTTTTTTATAAGTATGTTCTTGAGCTACAGAGGCCTGACTGGTCTAAAGCATTGTTTTCGCGAGGCACCTTATGCGGTCACCATGTGTTCAAACATAGCCGGGAAACACAAACTATATTTCACAATCGGAGTCCAGATTGTAGTCATTTTGGCGATCGGTATCGACTCGTTGGTGGAATCCTGGCGCCAAATCTCCTTGAGAAATGACCCGTATATGGGATATTGGAAAGGTTTTTTTTTCTCCCCTCCCCCCCCCCCCCCCCCCCCGTTTTTACTTTCTTCCCATTCTCGGCCCTTGCGGATCTGAAGTGCGTGACTGCGGCCAGCGGGCTGAGATGAGTTTGAGACCCCTGGCTTAGAGAGTGGCTAGAACAACGACTAAACAACCGGGTTTTTAAGCAACAGATGCGTGTTTCGCTGTCGTAACATACCAGCTGGCAATCGAAGCCACCTGAAAAGCAATCGTGTTCTTGAGCTGCGCGGAGTTCCGAGGAAGATCAGGCTGATATGTGCAATGTAAGAGGAGTGCCACCTTTGTACTAACACGTGTCGATACAGCGTCCCAGACGTATACCTGAAGAGGACGACGAGCGCATAGCGGTCACTGTCGTCACCGGCGCAAGCAGCGGACGCCACCGAGGCATTGCTGGCCGAGCTCCCATTCAGGCCCACCAGGCATTTCTTTTCGCATGTGATGCGTGCAGCTGTCTTGGTGTTGCAGGTGACTTGCGCGATGTCCCGTCCCGAGGGGTCCCTGAGTGCCAGCGAGTACGAGCCCTGCGCGGTAATAAACACTGCGTTTATCGAGAGCGTTGCGTGAGGAGCTTAAAGTAAGCGAGCTGACCCTCGCCAGTGGGGATTACATTATATGGAGCCGGTGAAATAGAATATTTCTGCGAAGTAGAGCATTTTACCGTTTGCTGGACGTTATACATCAGGGCTCCTAAACACGTGGTCCGCACATGTCGTCGCCTTCTACATATCCTCGTATTCTTTAATGGGTACGTTTAGGAGCCTTCATCCCGAAATGGGCAGTAGTCCGCATCAGAAAAGAACTTGGCGGGCAAAGCTGACGGATGGGTTTGTCTTCGAATGATTTAGGTTCAAGAGGTGATTTCGTAGTGGCCGAAGGCGTTTTATTGCTATATCAATGATATGGACAGTCTCGACGGGTTTTTGCCGTCGCCGTCATGTCCCGTATAAAGTCCAAATTGTTAAGATCCCCCAGCGCATCGTACGCTCTACCCACATGTAATAGAGCGTGAGCGGGGGGCGACGAACACGGCTCAAGCGGAGATCAAACGAGCCGGCCCATCTCCGTCGCTCCGAGGCGCGTGCGATAACACCCCCCCCCCCTCCCCCCCCCCCTCCCCCCCCCCCCCCGGCCTGTTAGACATGCCGTCGAATGCTCAAGCAGAGAGTAAACGCCCCGCCCGTCTTCAACGAGAATGAAAAGACGCGAGGGGGGGGGGGGTCTCTCGAGCAGTAACTGCGACCTTTGACGGTACAAGCGCGGACTTCGCTGGCGCGCGCGTTCTCTCGCTGTCTCGGCATCCGTCAGCGGGCGGCTTGTATATCCTTCTACGTACTGCGTTCTCAACGGGAAGAGAATGTGCGAGGAGTGTCTCTGGAGCAGCCGTATTCTCTTGCACCAGCGTTTTGTAGAGTTGCGTGAGATCGGATCCAAAAGAGTTAGCGGCCAGCCTCACTTCATATAACATTACAATTTGTTGCTATCGCATTCATTGCTTCACCCTTGCGGTGACACTGACCTTTTTTCTCCGAAATACCGGATTTCCTCTCCCTCCCGCGTCGGTAGAAAGGGAAGAGAGAAGGCGGTGCGAGGAGGATAAGAATTGAAAGCTGACTGGTGTCAATTCTTGAACATTCAGAATAAGAGAGAGCTAAGCTCTCTGTTATTAGTCGTCTATCGATCAGGTGGTCGATAGACGACGTTGCTAAGTATTCATTCTAAAAAAAAAAAAGCACAGGGCGTGCAAACAGGGAGAGAAAAAAGAACACAGATGCCTGTATACGTCCGTGGTGTCCTGACTTTTCTTCAGGTCGCGGGATCGAATCCCGGCCGCGGCGGCCGCAGTTAAGTTGGAGGCGAAAATGCTTCAGGCCCATGTACTTAGATTTAGGTGCACGTTAAAAAACCTCAGGTGGTCGAAATTTCCGGAGCCCTCCACTACGGCGTCCCTCATAATCATATCGTGGCTTTAGGACGTTAAACCCCAAAAATCAATCAATACTTCACCTCGACTGCGTAGGTTCTCTTCGCATTCCGAAGACTACTGGAACGTTTCAGCTAGCATTCGAGCACAATTCGAAAACCCAAACCGAGCACCATCGTTGTGCTTTCACTAAAGTTAGAACGTCCGATAAGTAGTAGTCCATATACCTGTAGTGTGCTCTTGGTCTCGACGAAGCACGATGCCGTCTCGTAGCCGTAGTAGTCGACGTCCGTGGTGAGCCATATCTGGAAGCGTGGATCGTCCCACTGGGCCGGGAAGGGCGAGCTGCAGAGCGACACCTTGTTGCGCAGCCGCAGTTTGCCGCAGTTGTGCACCGTCCACGTGTGCGTGATGCTGTGCGAGTGCAGGTACGTCTCGCTCGACGTCGCCGACGACATGGCTGCTGCTGCTGCTACCGCTTCCTTCTCCTTCGATAGACGACGTTGTGCGGCCTCCTTGCTTGCTTGCTTGCTTGCTTGTTCCTATCGACTTGGCTCTTACCCACTTCGGGGGATTGGCCATGAAGCCGGCGGTTAATATAAAGGGAAATATCCCCGCGCCTGCGCCTTGTTCTCGTCGTTTTCTTCTTCCAGACTTGCAAGAGGTTGTTGTTCGCCTTGTTTCTGTGGCGCACACCCACTGTGGTGAATATCAGCACACGGACCTCTAGCACTTCGTCTCTGTCGAAACGTGGCCGCCGTGGCTGGGATGCGATCCCGCGACTTTCGGGTCAGCAGTCGAGCCCCATGACCACTATACCTCCGTAGTGGATATTAGGGGTAGGTCGCATTGGGACGGTCATGTGTATACCTAAAAAAAAGGTGACATGGTGGAATTTGATGGATGGGTGGGTATATATATATATATATATATATATATATATATATATATATATATATATATATATATATATATATATATATATATATATATATATATATATATATAGTGTGATGTAGTGCAATAGGTGAAATAACATCCTATTGTACAAATATATAATCATAAAAGAGAAGGTAAGTGCACACTCGTGCCTGTTATGGATCATCACCTTCATTATAGAATGCATTTCCTTTCTCGTAACCAGCCACTTAAAGTTGATCCATCGATGTCTATAGGGTTCATCCTACCCTCGTGTCTTCTCTTGTGTGTGCGTTTTTATAATTTGCGCTGCGAAAGTGATTGCCAGCTTTAGCAACCAACTAGCCCGCATGACTGCTTTGATTGAATGTATTAGTTTTACGAGACATACAGGCGAAACTTAATTTATATACTGCGCCAGTCCTGTGTATATCTCTTCTTTGTCCGTGTTTTTTCTAGCGTAGCCATGCATTATGTTCCATTTATATACACGTTCACGCCATGGAGTTTCCTATAAATACACTAGAGGGAACTTTGGCGCTAGTGTCAATGGGAGCTGCAACACACGACGCTTCAGCCAGCATGGGAATGATGGGTAGTACGTAAGTTTGCCTAGTCTTGCCTAGTCTTCGTTCTTTCGGCTCCGTTTGGCTCCGTGTGGCCTGATTTCGCTTTGCCGCAATACGAAGTTCAGCAAAGGTTTAGCAGTTACGCTTCACCACCCTGACCTTTTTAGGCTCACGAATTCAAATCGGCTCACGAAGTTCACAATGGTCCATTCTTTTATCCGAAACAGAAGGAAAACGTAACAATAAACAAAACCACAAGTGCGTTTGAAGCCGCAAGCACGAGGACTAGGCAAATTTGTGTACTACCCATCATTCCCATGGTGGCTGAACGATCGCAGCGCCAGAGTCCCATCTAGTTAATTTTAGGAAATCTATGGTTCACCCTTCATTCATCAGAGCATCGGTATATGACCGATGCTCGAATGGCTCATACCCACTATAGTGGGTACGAGCCACCTGTGCGAGGGAAACAACAACATCGGCCAGCGTTACAACCCTGCGTGGCGTTGTCGCGTCATGCGGCCTGCGAGGACGGCAGCTGCCCTGCTGGGCTGGGCCGTCCTCTCGCTGGTCGCTGCCTCGGCGGCATCCCACGGCGCGGAGGGCGGCGCGGCCCGGCCACCCGCGCCTCTGGTTCTCACCCGCGAAGGTCGTGTGCTCGGAGTGCGCACCTCCTTCGAAGGTCGACCGCTGCACGCCTTCTACGGAGTGCCGTACGCCCGGCCTCCGCTGGGACGACTTCGGTTTCTGCCGCCGGTTGCCGCGACTCCGTGGCGCCACGTGTGGAGCGCGCGCCGCTTCAAGGGACCGTGCATGCAGCGTCTAGAAGAGGTGCACTACCCTGTGCACCTGAAGATGCTGCAGAACGCCTCCGAGGACTGCCTCTACCTGAACGTGTGGACGGCCGTGCCTGACCAACACAAGGTGCCGGGGATGCGTGTATATAGTCTGTCTCAACCTAAGAATAAATGCAAGCTCCGTCCGCCGAACCGCATTGCACTTGTCAATCGAGTAGTGCAAAGTGGTTTCCTCTCAAATGGCAAGCGCTTTTTCAATGCTGATGTCAATACGACGCGTATAGAAAACTGAAGTTTCGTTGTTCCAAACTAAAATATAATCTTTGGTTAAACAGTTATGCCAGAATCTCTGATGAAATTTGTCAGGTCGTTCATTATTTACAGTCATAACTAGCTACACGAAAGTGAGTCTGCATAGGAAGATCAACTGTCTAAAACACGCTGAAGGTGCTTGACGTCACTGAAATGAGCAAACATGATTGGATGGAATGCCTACGTAAAGTTTTCTTTAGGTGGGACAAGGATGGCTGGGGTAGCGACGAATCTGATTTGGCTTCTGCTATAAGGTCGCTTCCGGAGCTGTCCTCAAGCCCGTGGTGGTGATCCTGCATGGCGGAGGGTTCAGCATCGGCAACACCGGCTCCCTCCTCTACGATGGCTCGGCGCTGGCTGCGCTGGGCAACGTGACCGTGGTGTCGATGAACTTCCGACTCGGAGTGTTCGGCTTCCTTGACGCCATGAACAGGCAGGCGCCCGGCAACGTGGGTCTTCTGGACCAACGCATGGCGCTTCTCTGGGTGCGACCGAAACATTCAGGTGTTCGGCGGGGAGATCCTGAAAAGGTAAACTGTGCAATGATGCGAGTTTCGCTGTAAAGCGCACTTTTTTTTCTGTAGCAGCCGCGTCTTAATCGAGACATACGCCATGCCGAACCTTGGTCGAAGCTTGTAGTGTTTCGTGAGCTATTACCCCGTCATTTGTGCAGCAACAAACACATACAACAATCATGGTCCATTGAATTCACTGACATGCATAATTTTCATCGGTCATTTCAATACACTGCAGTATAATAAAATTAATTTGCCCCTCCATACGAGTGTAGCTCCATTGGGTGGATGCTGTCAGAATGTTTTTGTGGGATATCGCTCGTGCATTGTGGCAAAGGCGGGCTTAAAATTCCCAGAGAACTTTACCGACCTGTTGACCGATAGTGCTCCTCGTGTTTTCGGTTGCTCAGTGTGTGGCGTTTGTTCTGTACAGAGCACATAACACAACGTCATTGCCTTGGTAGCGTATAGCGCCTGGGAAAGCAGGCATAATTTGTATTCCTTAATCCGAGAGTGAATGACGCAGTATTTGCAAACCAAGCAGCTGAGGACAAACAGCCAGCGGCTGCCTGCATTTGGGTGCGTGTTAAAAAAAAAATAATGCTTGTGTGCTGCCACCTCGTGCAAAGGAACTCATGCCACGTGACACCCTCTGGCAAAAAGAGTGTTCTCACACTCGCCGGCTCGGCCACTAGTGGCGCTTCCTAACACTCCCCGAGATTACATGCGCAGAAATACCCAACGAAGTGGACGTGGAAGCGCCTTCCGTTGTACGCGTAATTCGAAAGTTGAGGGTTCGGATCCCACCGACCGAAAGGGTGATTTTTCGTCGACTTTAATTCCTTTCAATTTAAGTGAGAATAATTGCACTACAGTTAAGAAACCACAAATAATGTTCCATATGCTTTCCTTGGCCTAATTGTCTGTACGGCTCATTTGGTTGTGTCTACAACAAAGGAACGAGCGCCCCGAAAAAAAAACTTGGACCATCTCCCCGAAGGGAACCCTGATGGGATGCGAAGCAGCAGCGGTGCGCACGGCGTTGACCCGGTTGAAACGGGCGTCGACGCGGGTGCTGGAAGAACGGTTTGAAGCGAAACTAGGTGCAGCGTTTACTCGAGTAAACGTTTGTTTGAAACCCAAAGACACGGGAGGCGGGTCAGAGGTGTTGCTAGCGGGCGGAGCAGCCGGCAGCTGCGGGCGCCGCCGCGAACATGCTGCGGGTGAGGGAGAGAGTGACGTCAGCGTGCACCTGCGAGGTAAGCGTGCGAGGGGAGCGTGACCTACTTGGCAACGCTCCAACACCTACGGCGAGGGGAACGCGTTGCGGCGCATTTGTACGGACTTACGTAACGTACGGCGTTACACACGTGAGTCAAATAGCTGCTTCGCACCTAAAATCGAGCCAGTTGCGCACGCTGAACATTGTAGAATTCGCCTGCCTCTATTGATGTTCGGCTTGTGTTTGTCTGAGTCGAAGTTGCGGGTCCCGCCTGTCTTTGTTCGCGCTTGGCTAGCGTCTGAGACTTCCGAAGCTTGGGGTCACCTCGCATTCGCTGGCGTTTCGCCTCAGCTTCTCTCTGCCGTAAATAACACCCGGTGCTGGCGTTTCTCTGTCGCTTGGCTGGTTCGGACAGACGAGTTATCCCCTCGACGACACTAGGCGTTCACGGACGATCAAGCTCTTTCATCCCACACGTGTAGCCAACTCGGAGTCCATGGCGTGAAATGAAACCCCTGTTTGTGACGTAGTGGCTTCCTCTCTTGACCTATATTGGTATTTACGTTACCTGTAGCGCCCTCTTTAACCAATTTTGGCGCTTTGAGCGTGACGCCAAGCGACGACATGAGACGACAGCCCGGGCTCCTCAATCGCTCCACACTTCAAATTCCCATTCTTTATTGCTCGACAGGTGACCCTCCTGGGCCTGAGTTCGGGCGCCGCGTCGGCCGGTCTTCACATGGCGGCGCCCCAAAGCCGGAGGCCTCTTTTACGCCGCCATCTTGGAAGGAGGAGGCCCCCCTGTGCGATGCGTTCGTCGAGCCGTCTCGCCGAAGCCTTCAGCGTGCCAACCACCTGGCCGGTCTGCTCAGCTGCTCGCGAATGGGAGCGGAGCTCGGCAATCGGCCCGGACAGGCAAGCGGCTCATCCTTACAGACCTTTTCACAAACGGCTCCCTGGGCGCCGCCATAGTCTTTTTCTGGGCTGCGCAAATTGACGTGACC
Organism: Rhipicephalus appendiculatus; assembly: GCA_030522465.1. NCBI lineage: Eukaryota > Metazoa > Arthropoda > Arachnida > Ixodida > Ixodidae > Rhipicephalus > Rhipicephalus appendiculatus. The sequence continues at coordinate 136,521 of JALIZH010013221.1, read as the reverse complement.
CCCCAAAGATGCACTGCCGAGGCTGTGACGTCAGCCTTTGTACTCCCCTGCGCAGCCCAGCATGGCGGCGTTTTTTTCGCTCCTGTGAAAAGGTCTATAGTGTTGTGCTCATCATAGGTCGGCAAACTCACTCGGACTCACTCAGACTCAGATCGAGCCGTGAATCTGAGTCTGAGTGAGTCCGAGTCAATAATATTTTAGTGAGTTTGAGTCCGAGTGAGTCCACTGGAAGAACTTTTTCGTGAGTGTGAGTTCGAGTGAGTTCGCTGAGGAAAATTTTTGTGAGTCTGAGTCCGAGTGAGTCCAAGGCGCAAGATATATTTCTTGAGTGAGTCTGAATGAGTTTCACCTTCTTTTGCCGACCTGTGGTGCTCATACATGGAACGGAAAACCTCGAAAAAGAACGATTCCTTCTGCTCCGCGAACTTTGCAGTGTGGGTAGTTGTGTTCTTCGCTTCCTTCTGAGCTTATATCTTTCGTTTTTGTTCGCTGCCAACGCTACTATGGGCTCCATTTTTTTAAAGCGAAAGCCTTCGTTGCCTCATCAAACGTGAAAATAAACTGTCGGCGTCAACCCGGACTGATGCAAAAAATGACGTCACTACGACGTCGCATGATGACGTCATAACTTGCCATCGTCGCTTCGGTCAAAGGTTTAGCGATCGCGGAGGCAGTGCAAAGCCAGGTGAGGCGCAGAATGTTTTTGATGCTTACTATTCTGGGGGGCAGTGCAGAACTGGATTAGGCACAGAAAGATTTCAGAGGGAAGAGGGGACGCTTAGTGCATATATTGACAAGAAAAAATATGATGGCTTTCGCCTTCGAGTTACGCTGCGAGTATTTACCAAGTTTTCGAGGTAAAACACGGTCTTGGTTTATTATCAATTCGCCATTCAATAATTTTTCCCCAATTGGTATGCAGACGAAGATCCCAAAGTCAAATGCTTGCAATGGCACCTCCTCGGTTAAAGAAAAAATTATGATTTGTATACAAAATTGAGTGAATTAACGCAGCAGAAAATTAAAAATACAGACAGTATGCAGACGAGAAAGGAAGCAACGAAACTCTTATTAATTGTTCCTGCTGGGTTCGGAGGCTTGGAGCCTCCTTTGAAGCCAGCAGGGTGGTTAGCCAGACCTTGCGTCTCGGCGGCGTCGTTAGCCAGCTGGACAGCCCAGGGTTGGTCTTTTGCGCATGCGCTGCACAGCGCAGCCTCCCAATGCTCGGGCATGTTTACTTTAAGAGACGAGGTTCCCAAAGCGGAATGCCTGCAACGGGATATTCTCGGTTAAAGATATTGTATGTGTTCAAAATATGAAATAACTAAAATGACAACAATTTTTAAAGAATGAGTGAGACAAATAAACGTACACAATGCATACAGTAGAAATCATTAAACTAAAAAAGAGCGTAACTATATGGCAGAACAAAATATCGGGCCTCAAACTATTCGCACAAAGGCAAATTTTTCACTTCGTACCCGCCGCGGGGGCCTATGGGTATACGAAGCTCGACTGATGACCCGAAGGTCACGGGATCGAATTCCGGCCGCGGCGCCCAGATTTCGCTTGAGGCATAATGCTAGAGACCCGTGTGCTCAGAGCCCCAGGTGTTCGAAATTTTCGAAGCCTTCCACTGCGGCATCCCTAAATCATATGGTTTTGGGACGTAAAGTTCCAACAACTAACTTTTTTTCAGTTCATACGAGCATACATTAGAAGACCATTATGATTTCTGTGAAGAGGTTAGATCATTTTATCGTTCGTTGCAGGAGGAAAAATAATGTAGTACCTGTATTTGATTCGGCTTGACTCGTACTGACAACGTCTCAGAATACGGTGGGCGGGGCTTGCGGACCGCGGCTTGGAGTAAAGCCTGCGAGTCACGCCACCTTCCTCTGTGCATTGTCAGGTCCTGGCGTGCCTGCGCAGCCGTCCGGCCGAAGACCTGTTGTGGGCGCAAGATCGCGTCGCGTCCAGCTCGCTCAGCTCGTTCGTGGCGACGTACGGAAACGCGTTCTTTCCCAAGTCTCCGTGGAAGGCCAAGTACCTGCCGGTGCCGCTGCTCATCGGCACGTCCAGCAACGAGGGTAGTCCTTTCATCGGCCACCGGTGCTTCGAGCAGCCGCCAAGGTTCGTGCGTACCTTGCATCTCGAAGATGGCGCTGCGATGCTTCTTTCAAACTCAGAGAGGAGGAGAGGATTTATGCGATAACAGCAATATGGGGAGGGGGGCAGCCGGTTCTGAGTAATGAAGTACCTAAAGGGCAAAGACGAAATAAGGAGGGAGGCATTTTATGATAATTCAAGGGGAAGCGCTTTACTGTTTGAAGGAGGTCGGGCAGCCTCAGAACTCGTAGTTATAAAGCGATATTTAGTAAAGGTGAAAAATGCTTTGGGGAGGCTAAACGAGCATGTTCTAGTTGATGTGGAGATGAAATCAAGAGTTCGGCGAAAATTCGCCTGGTCGGGAATACGTAATCATAGTCAAAAAGGTAAAAGCAAGGGGCCGACCAAAAAGCACTTTAATTGTAACAGACGTTTCGGCTCCGGTACGGGAACCTTGTTCACAAAACAAGGCCCCCCGTACGGGAGCTGGAGCGTCTGTTATTTTTAAAGTGTTTTTTGGTCGGCGTCTTCCTTTTACCTTTTGAATGTGGGGATATCTATACGGGTGTACGTTTGTGCACTTGCGTACATGAAGCCTTGGGTTTTAAGGACAACAATGGAAGGGTAAACACGTCCGCGATAGAAATAAGCAAGCGACGGTTTGAGTATTGGTGGCGGAAAAGTAGAGAGAAAGGACAGAAATAAAAAGTGTGGGCAGAAAGCCGGGCTGTGAATTTGTTTTTGTTTTTTCCCTCTAACGCAAGAACGATTTAAGTGAAGTAGACAAGGCATTAGGCCAACTTAAACATAGTGTTTTTTTGTTGTTTCTTTTTGCGAGCTTGGTGTTGCAAGCTTGGTGGCGCACTGTTATAAAGGGGACGCTCACAGCATCAATCCTAGTAAAAAAACAGCGTAATACAACGAAGACAAGAAAGACCAAACAAGAGCAGCGATGACTGCCAACTCGTGCGCTTATTTTTGCTCTACAAATATATATGCATTCTGGAAAAGGGACAGACGGAGAAGAGGGAAAATATTTTTTCCAATTCATGCGCAGTTGCCCTGATTTATCAAAGAACGTGAAACGCTCAGATTCGGAGATACTTAATCTGTTTGTCTGTTAGTGCGCACAGACAAAAAGATTAGGTATATCCGCAGTTGAGCTGTATGAGTTAGAAAAATCTTTTCTCTCTCCTCCGTCTTTCCACTTTCCAGAATGCTTATAGATTTCCAGAGCAAAAATAAACGCTCTAGTTGGTAGTCAGCGCTCATCTTGTTTGGTCTTGTCTGTCTTTATTGTATTGTGCTGTTTCCCTTCTATGATTATGTACCAACAAGCTGAAGTTCATACTGTTTTAAAGCGTCCACCCATTCATTCATCCACTCCGGCAACCAGGGACGCGAAGAAAATGAGATGACATTGCGCATGTCGGTGCAATGGTCACATGCCGAGCTTCGCGGGGTACCTGAACAGCTCGAGGTGACGTCACCTGCTCCACAACATGGCAGCCATACTACAAAACCGGCCACGGTGGTCTAGTGGTTATGCCGCTCGACTGCTGACCCATACGTTGCGGGATCGAATCCCGGCCTAAACTTTCACATATACTTATAATTTGAAAGATAATATTAGAATATAAGATAATGCCTGAAGCTTTCACCTATAATCAAAGAAAGTAAAGTGAGAAGATAGTGTTTATTGAAAGTTAATTAGTGGAGGCAAATAGTGAAAGCTAACTATATGATAATCATGGTATACTAAGTTGTGAGTTTATTAGAGAATGTTAAGCTAGTGAACGTTGATTAGGGAGTTCAATAGTGAGCGCTTGACGTCGATATAAATTGCACTGTAATATAGCCACACCGGATGGCTTTCACTATCGAGCTGTCTTAGGCGAATGCACAAGGGACCTTGCGAGTTTTTCACTGCCGTATGATCAGTGCCACACAACCGGTTTTTCACGCAGACCCTTTGCGGTTAGTGGCCCAAAACTTTTGCCACTTGTTTGGCACGTAGTCGACAAAGTCGCTCGGCGCCGTTGTTTCTTGCCGTACTCGAAGGGCAGTGGCGCAGTCAGGGGGTGGCGCAGCCAGGGGGTGGCCCGCCGGGCCCGTGCCCACACAGATTTTTTTAAATGCGAATGCATTTCATAGTCGGGCTATGTCAGGCATCCGGCGTTGTCCGGCGTTGTCCGGCGTTGTCCAGCGTTGTCCGCGGAGGAGGAGGAAGATAGGTTGAGGAGGTAAGCGCCGGCCGGTGTTAGATGTGAAGCATCTTATGGCGAAGCTTAATCCGGTGGTGGTGGTGGGCGGCGTGACCACCCTTACTGCGCATGCGCAAACCCTTTTAAAAAAATAAAAATAAAAAAACCTCCTCTCTCCCTCTCTCTCCTCTAGGCATCCCTCCCCGCGGCAACATCACCCTCACTGCGCATGCGCCTCCCCTCCTCTCTCCCCTGCTACGCTCCCCCCTCTCTCCTCTAGGCATCACTGCCCGCGGCGTCCACACTCCCATTGCGCATGCGCGTCCCACCTCTCTCTCCTCTCCTACGCTCCCCCCCTCTCTTCTCTAGGCATCTCTGCCCGCTGCGTCCACACTCCCACTGCGCATGCGCGCCCCCCTCTCTTTCCTCTCCTACGCCCCCCCCCCCCTCTCTCGCCTCGCGACGCCGACACAGGCAGCGTCTGCTAGCGAGTTTCTTGGTTGAAAAAACCGACTGCTCGCGCTGCACAACCGTTCACTGGCCACCCCGTATATATGGCAATGGATCTTGACCTCCAAGGTGGTGCCAGTGGGAGATTTCTCCTCGGCGTTGTTGAACAATAAAAATGCGCAGTGTGCGCGTTAACTAAAAGCTGACTGCGAGTCTCTGTGTCCAGTCGGAGTCTTCTGTCTCTCATAGCACATTAGCAGCGATTGGCATGTTCCAGTAGGAAACACCGCTCCATCGCTGCGTGCTTTACGCATCCCCAGTTTTAAATGCGAATGCATTTCAAGTGCGTGAGGGCGCTCGCATCGCGGGAGCTCGGCGGAGCTATGTATGAAAAAAAAATAAAAAAAAAGAAAAAAAAGGGAAAAAGAACAAAAAAAAAAGAAATAAAAAAAGAAGAAAAAAAAAACAGCACAAAAGCAAAAAAAAAAAAAAAACAGGCGCTTCGCCGTGCTCCCGACCGGGCTTCAGAAATTAGGCGCCTTTTCCTTCTTCGAACCACAACCACCATATATAAATGGAGTGAAGCACGCGCGAAATGCATTCGCATTTCCTCACGATTCCCTTCGGGGAGGTGGGGGGCATTTTTTTGCGATGGCATACATAGCAGAATTGGTGTATTCATGTGGGAGGTAGTGGCCAAGTACTGCACCGGGGTGGCCAATCCTGCTCTGGTGAGGCAGTGCATTGCTGGCTGTGGTTGCCAGTGAGGCTGCACCCCAGGCCTTTTTACACAATTCCATCATCACGCGGATTTTTTTTCTTTTTTTTTTTAAATCCGCTTGGGAATTGTCCGGCACCGGGATTCGAACCACGGACCTCTTGCATGCGAGGCTGATGCTCTACCACTACGCCATCGCTGCTAGGTGTAACCTTAAGAGACAGGAAGAGAGCAGAGTGGGTCAGGGAACAAACGGGGGTTAAGGATATCATAGTTGAAATCAAGAAGAAGAAATGGATATGGGCCGGGCACGTAGCACGTCGGCAGGATAACCGCTGGTCATTAAGGGTAACTGAGTGGATTCCAAGAGATGGCAAACGCGTGAGGGGGAGACAGAAAATTAGGTGGGTAGGTGAGATTAAGAAGTTTGCAGGTATAACGTGGCAGCAGAAAGCACAGGACCGGGTTGATTGGCGAAACATGGGAGAGGCCTTTGCCCTGCAGTGGGCGTAGACAGGCTGATGATGATGATGACATAGCAGAAAATGGCGCTCTGCCACATCTGCCTGCTCGGCCCCCACTTCAGATCAAGGTGGTACTCCCCCCCCCCCCCCCAACCCCCCTCGAAAAAAATTTCTGCCGACGCCCCTTCGGAAGGGTGACGTGCTGTTGCTGGTGCACAGGGTGAGCAACCGGAGCGAGGCCCTGAAGCTGGTGAGCGGGCTCCTGGAGACTTACAATATCCCGCTGCCTCCCGGCCGGCCTCCCATGGAACCGTACCTGGAGGAGAAGACCACCGATCCCGGAGGCCAGCAGCAGGAGGACATGAGACGCTTCGTCGCCGACGTTTTCGGTGACGCCGCGCTGCACTGTCCTTGCAGGTGCTCACTCTCTCCTCTGTAATATCGACCACGAGGAAAGCTATTCTCGATCTAGTGGACATGACCATTTCGGCGGTGCACATTCAGTCACTCGAGAAGGCGGCTAGCTGCGACTTCTTCATGCTCTTACAATGAATATCTCGGGTTTAGCGTCCCAAAACCACGATATGATTATGAGGGACGCCGTAGTTGAGGGCTCCAGAAATTTTGACCATCTGGTCTTCTTTAACGTCCACTGAAATCGCACAGTACACGGGCCTCTACCATTTCACCTCCACCGAAATGCAACCTCCGCGGCCGGGACCCAACCCGCGACCTTCGGTTCAGCAGCCGATCCGTTTGCTCCGTGCCGTCACGCTTGGCGCCGCCTGCGACGCCCACAAGGGGGGGGGGGGGGGCTGACGTATTTAGAAATGGCCAATCAGGGAGGACCAATGCGTAATAGTATTCCGTGTTACGGTGAAGGCCCGCAGGACTCTTTGGTGGTCAGCCCTCGTGTCCTGATCTTCCCTCTGTCCTCGTTCAATTAGAGCTGTAACTTGTCGATAATGTGACCATCATTTCCGACAAGCGCTGCTTGAAGTTTTTATTTTAGCGCACCCGCGGCGATGGCTGTTCAGAAACAAAGAGTTTATGGCGAGTGTCTAGCTTTCGTAAACGACACCAGTGAATGCTCTTTGAAGGGCGAGACGCCATTTGCTCGGGAGCAAGAGCATGGTCGCGGCCGCTCAATGAAAAAAGAGTGAATGGCCGTCCCACGCTGATGCCATTGTTTCGAGCACGTTGGTTAACTTTGCGAACGTTAAGATTTATGAACGCACAACTTATTTATTGAACACACTATGCTGAAAGCTAACCAGATATACTATTAATAGGCTAGTTTAAACACATGAAAACTAACAAACAGTATACAGCTAAATTATTTGAACCAATATGTCACTATTCCCCATGCAATGAAACTAGGGTAATTCCCAAGCTCAGAACCAGTTTAAGGTAGACAGCAGGCAAACTACCAGGTTCCTCAATTCATTAAATCGCCTAAGTTCACCTTGATTTTAGTACTGTGTCGAAGAAATCTATGAGAATGTATATTATAGAGCTTGAAATGGAATATGCATTACGTGTACATATTTTATCATTTATTCGTGTCATACTGTTATGGTTTTTTTTTTCGAATTGAATAATGCAATTCATTTGCGTTTCCTTTGTTATTTTTTATCCTAGACACGGGAAATGCGAACCTACAGATTTTTAATAAATCTGTTTAACTATTGTATAATGCATGTATATCTTTTCTACTTGGTGCTACTGATTCGGATTGATTTCAGGTTATATGTGTCTTTTTTTCTGTCTTTTTCATCATGTGTTTACGTTTATACTGCTCATGTGACATTAATTTGATATCAAGCGTATTATATATTGTGTATTAACATTTGTACCACTATTGCTGAGTGCCAACAGCAGCGGGAGCCCTTTGTCAGGCCTTTGTAGCCTTCTGCTCCTGCTCCTTGCTTCTGTAATGGCAGCAAAATAAACTTCTTCAACCTTCAACCTTAAACCTTCAAGCTTCAACTGGAGGTTGTCAAAAACAAAGTGAATGAACGCGTGTACTTCTTAGCAGTGGCATAGCCAGGGGGTGGCACACCAGGCACGTGCCCCCCCCCCCCCCCCCCCGAATTTTTTTTTTTTTTGCCATGGCATACAGAGCGGAAAAATGTCGATTTCAAGGAGGTGCCCCTCCCAAAATCAAGGCGGTGCCCCCCCCCCCCCCCCTTCGAAAAAAATTCCTGTCTACGCCCCTGCTTCTTAGTTCAGGTTTATATACGAACCACCTTCTATCGATGGATGAATTTCAGGTGGCATATTCTTGCCTAACTAATTCCGCAGCGAAGCGCCCGCATCGCGCTTTACAGTCGATGCAGTGCCTCCATAATGAAGTGTCTTGGGAGATGCAAGATGTTTTCGAAAAGATCCGACACGAGTTCAATGCGTCCATCGCTGGCGGAGAAAGACTGCCACTTCCATCAGGCTAGTTACTCAACTAAAACACTTTCTTATGGCTGACTAAGACTAATTCACTTTTGCAATTGGGGTATGCGGGTTTATTTATTATTTTTTTTTGCGGTCACTTTCGTTTTCATGGTTTCTAATAATTTCTTGCACTTTTTAAAGCATTTTTAATTTTTCGCTATTGTGAAACGGTACTTTATTAATACGAGAAAAAAAAAAACGTTTTCCTCTTTAGTGTACCTTTAAGAGCCCCTGAACAACCTCTGAATATACGAGGGCGAGCGCGTTATTCACTCCTGGCATTTCCCGTCTTTTCGGCACAATTCGTGACGTCAGCAGTCTGCTAGCGTGACGACGTGAGGAAATAAGCTCCCGATTGGTCCATATACGAGGGAATATCAGGTTGTGAAATTTTCTCCTACCCTGCTTTGCCGTGCAGTCGCATGCCCGTACTGCCTGGTCTCGCATGGCTACCGTTCGCGACCAACTGATTTCACTTCGTTTCGTGCGTTTTCGACTGAGCAAGCGGAGATAACATTGCGGAGCCGGGAAGCTCGAAATCCTGACAGACTCAACGCTGAGTGTCGACATTTTCTATCGTGTTTTATGAAGAAATAAGTGGTGAGGAGGAGATATCGCCTGTAGAAATAGTAGTGAAGGCTAGGAAGCAGAAGGCACTCTCTCGTTTTTGAACTCGGAGTTGTTTAGGGGCCCCCCCATAGGCGTGCGCAGGGTTCCCCATCAGGGAGGGCGAAGGTTCTTCGCAGCGCCCCAGCCCCTACTTAGTCAATGTGTGTGTGTGGTGGGGAGGAGGGGGACATATTGCCCCTCCTCCCCTTTTTTAGGTGACTAGGAGGGGCGACCCCCCCTGCACCCCCCCCCCACCCCCCACCCCGTGTGCACGTCTGTGGGGGGCCGCCCTAAACCAGCCAGAGGTCGAAATTTAGTTGTTGCATTGCAATTGTGCACGAGTCTTCAACAAACACGTAGCCGCGGTAATTTTTCGAAACGGTGCCACAGTAGCAGAATCATAAGCGTTTGATGATCCAAAATGGGCCCATAAGAGCGGCGAGTGCTCGTACCTGCGAGCAAAACAGGTTCTTTTTATGAATGACATGACCAGATGCGAATGGTGACGTCACGGCCAACGCTGGGGCTACCGAAATGGCCCGGGGCGGAGAAGGGGATTGCTTCTTAGAATTTGTGGGGCGCCCGCGGCTCGTAGCGCTGGCGCGTTTGGCTTTGTTGATCGTGACGGCATTGTGAACTAGATGCGCGCGCTTACTTGAAATGTTAGAAAGTTATCGGAGGTGGTTTAGGGGCCCTTCGAAGTGTCCTCACGAGTTGTCACGGCGCAGGCTTTTCGCCGAGCGGCATGCTAAGGCCAACCATCCCGGTGTTCGTGTACAAATTCTGCTACGCTACGACGTCCCTGTACGTGCCCGAGTGGATGGGCGTTCCTCACAGCTCCACGTTCTGGTACATGAGCGGGGTGCCACTGCGCATGCCCGAGCGCTTCCACGAAGTCGACAGGGCGCTCAGCCGAGAGATGGTGCGTGTCGTCGCACATTTTGCCGCGAAAAGGCAAGTGGTGCTTCTTGGTCACCATCACTTAAAGGTCGTATAGTATAATGTAATATTATTTATCAACCTAGTGCTTAAATTAAGAGGACTGAGAGTGCCCTGAGGATCCGGAACGAGAAGCAGTTACGTGCTTGATTTATTTATATGTAGGCGCACTTCTCGACCAAAAGCAAGTTTTCCTTGGAGAGTATGCTGGCGGTAGCGGCAATATAGGAAGGACAGTCTGTGTTAGGTCATATCTGGGTCACCGTCCTGTTCTGCGGGTCGCACATATCCCCTGCGGTGGCGGTGTTTCCATGCTGCGAAAACAACGACCAAAGGCGTCCGGGAAATGCGGCAGCGTGCCTGTCACGTCATGAGGACGTCATAAACACGTTCTCGCAAAGGTGCGCGTGACGTGATATGTTCTCGCCCCCCGGAAGCCGCCTTTCAGCGCTTTCAGGCGCAACGTCGTAAAAGACTGTCTCGTGTGGAGTTTCATTATGTAGAGTTTCATTATTACAATAACAACGCGAGTGCAATTACTGTAGGTATACGTCCTTGCGGCCAATCAGGGTTGCGGCAGATATACGGCTTAGTTTAGTCGGTAATATCGCCGCGCGCGCAGTGCAATCACTCAGAATTCGGCGCAAGCACACTGCTCACATTATAGTTGACAAGTGCGTTGTATGGTTGATGGCCTGCTTTGTGAAATTTGCGGCGCCATCCTCGTCATAAACGCTGTTTTTTTTTATTTTGGTTAAGCAGCTAGACAGGCTGCGATAACTGGCCAATATCACGTGAGATAACTGTTCGCATGCTTGCCACTTGCTAGAACTTTAATGCGAAATTCGGGAAGTACTTCTGTCCCTCGAAAGGCTGCCTTTATATCACAAATGTTAGAAGGGCACGGATATATTAGTTTTGCGTAGGTTACCTGACAAGGAACCGTATTGATGTGTATAATGTACTATACCTAATGTTCTATGTCGGGAGGGCGTCTTTAGACAAAGCGAGCAGGTGACGCATGCGCGTTAAACGTGCGTCATGTAACCTGAATGCCAGTGAACTTGCGTTAAAGAACAAATACGCGTAAGCTTTCCACACTTTCGACGCCGTACGTGCGTCCGACCGCATCGACTTACGCGAGCTGATCCGTGCGAAAATACTTCGTAGTTGTTCTATGAACGACTAAAGAAAAAAAAACAAAGAGAGGAGTGCATGGGGGGCACCGACTTACTGATGCTGAACACGAGTTCGAGGTACGTCTCTGCCTACGCCATTCATTTGTGAGGGTGCGAAGAAACGCGACAGAATGGAATATATCAGCTATAAAATGACAACCATTAACGTCACTTCACCGTAAGGGTGTGCGGTGAAAACGTAACAAAACTTACATTATTTTTTTAAAGAAACTTTTATATAAGGCAGGTAACTCACCAGGAAAAATAACCTGACGTTTCTTCCTGGTTGTAGACAAGTTGACGCTCTAGACGGTTCCTTGGTCGTATTTATAGCGTCGTTAGGAGCGTTTTTCGAGCTGTCGAATCTCGCTCGCTTGTTTCTTTGCCACGCGCATCATCGTATAGCCTACACCTACACCGCACTTCTCAGTTGCTTTGACGTAAGATGGAAAAAGCAGAAGATCCCGCATCGGGGGCTCCCGCTGCGAGCTGCTTCCGCCGGTAATGAGCGCGCGGCTGCTTGCGCGGAGCTCAAACCCAGAAAAGGTGTTCCCTCACCTCCCACACACCCCGACGAGAGCGAACCGCTTGCGAGGACGACGATGACTTTCGGGTGCGCGATTTTTCGCGCGCGCGCGGGCGCCTCTGTATGCTCGCGTCACCGCTTAACGTGCTCGCGGTTTAATGGTCCGCTGGTTCCGCGAGTACATAGTTTCGCTCGTCGTGGGAGACTCGAGCGTCGCGATCATTGTGGAGTGCCGCAGCCGCCGTCACGTCTGCGCAACTGCGGCGTGTTATATCTGGCTGTCATCGGCACGCGCGATGCAGCGGTGGCGATGCGTGTGGATGCGACATCATTAGGGTGCATGCGACAGCGTAAGTTGATGAAATCGCGCGTTGAAAAAAAAAAGAAGCGAATAAAAGAAGCAGCCCGCGCGATCAAGTCGAGTACCAACGCGTGTAAAGAGTCTTCAGGTAGATACTATATGGAATGCATATATAAATCATATTAGAGGAAAGCACCTAGGTACCGGAGAATTTACTAACTATATATTTTTTGGGAAAGCAAGCCATTTGAAACACGTAATGTTATGAGAGTGAGCGATAGCCAGAGAGAGAGAAAGATTTGCATAAATGCCGCGAGTTTGACCAGATCTCTGTGTGTGTGCGTGTGCGCGTGCGTGCGTGTGCGCGTGCGTGTGCGCGTGCGTGCGTGTGCGCGTGTGTGTGTGTGTGTGTGTGTGTGCGTGCGCGTGTGCGCGTGTGTGTGCGTGTGCGTGTGCGTGTGTGTGTGTGTGTGTGTGTGTGTGTGTGTGTGTGTGTGTGTGTGTGTGTGTGTGTGTGTGTGTGTGTGTGTGTGTGTGTGTTGCTCTGCAAAATAAAATTAACCTGGAACCTCTACGCGATCAAATCTGCGCCTAGTATCATTAATCAGGAGAATAGATAACATTCCGTATCCCGTTTTACTGCGGTAACAGCTTCCTTTAGATTTCTCAGGCGGATGATGCTATTAGTGGTCGTGGCTTCGTCCAGGGTTCCGGGAAACTTCATGGGCAAGCCGTGGGCGCCGCTGTCCCGTGGCTCATCGCTGGCCATGCATTTGCACCCGAACCAGGCTGGCGTTCGAAACGACGAACGCTCGACCTACTGCCACTACTGGAATGCCCGCGATGCTTGAGCGGTGGTGTTCATCTGAAATTTGCCCCGGCAGCTGGCAATACTATACCGACCACGGGACACACATTCGGTGCGAGCGTTGACAAGATTCAAAAGGCCCTGGGATCCGTGACCACCACGAAAACACCACTGCAGCGAGACGTGTGACCTCCGAGATGGCCTACCGTCCACGCAAGTCATCTGCTGATGTCGAGCTGCAGATTTTCGGGAGAAGGCGGTGTGAGGCACAAATAGAAGCCTGCAGGAGTTAAAATGTGTGCGTGTCTGCAAATTGTATTCCGCTCGGTGAACTTAATCAGCACAGCACGAGGCGCCTAGTTGCTTAGAATGCGAGACGATATAGCGCTTGATTTTAGTAGCGAGTACCAAATATATGATTTCGGAATGTGTCATACAGTTTAACGCGATATTTTCTGTCCTGGGATGGTGGAGAATGTTTTACAAACTGTGTATTTTATATGCAATCCTACGCCATCATTTCCACCGATGTCCGCTCTATTTTATTCGGGCAAGCTCGACAATATCAATTTGCAAATTTTTGGGACGCATAAATGAACTTGTCACTTTCACCTATACCGACAAGGCCGCTTAACTTTATTAACGCTTTAACCGCCCGGCGCGGCACCGAGGCCATGCACCCGCGTGAGACATTTCTCGCGAATGGCCGAATAAACCTGGTAATGGGATGATGTGAACATTCTTCGACCACCGCAAAAGAAAACGTTTCGCTTAAAGAGAACAGCTCGTCGTAGTGGCGGCGTCTCTTTGCTGGTGAAACATTTCTTACCATGTGATATATGAAGAGAATTTGCAGTAATAACACAATATGTCGAGTCATTGTGCGTGTAGGTCGATGGTATTGCGTTTGTTGTGTGCTATCGTCCACTAGATGGTATGGTGCAGGATTTTCTCACTTTCGTACATCTTTTTAGTGCATGCATGTGAAAACAGACACATTGTGAAAGCAGACAGTATTTGCAGACTAGCCTGAGACGCGTGGCAGTAGGGGACCTCCCACCGCAATTAATTCATACTTAAACTATGAATACGTATGCATAAATAACTTAAAATCATCAGCTGGAGAAATAAAAACAGGCGTCCCCCCAAGGCAGTATTCTTGGTCCATTGCTGTTTAACTTACACATAAACGATATTTTTGTCTACCCGAAGGCTACATTCATTATTTATGCACACGAAACTGGTGTATAATAAATTGCGCAAATGAGGTTCCCCAGAACCAATTCAAATGGTCGACAGAAAATTATCTAAAAATAAGTTCAAATAAAACAAAAGCCATAATTTCCCACACGAAAGGAACGAAGATTCCACAAAATCACAGCTTAGAGATGAACAAAGGTAACATAGAAATAGTCAACGAACTTAAAGTATTAGGCACATATTTATGTTGTACGTTACAGTGGGATCAACACGTAGGCTATGTAATACAAACGCTTTATCCGCATCACAGGGATGCTCAGCAAGAACAGATATCGTGTGCCAACATCCGTAAAAATATTATTTACCACTCATTATTTACGTCACATAATTACTCACACCTTGTGTGGGGCACTGCAACGGAAACTAACCTGAGTAAAATTCAAATATTAGAGAAACAAACAAAAAGTCAGTTTCGCCTCAAGGGAGATGCAATGAATGCGATAGCAAGAAACTGGAATGCCACTAGAACGACAAGCAGCTAGAAACGCAGCTGCTCAAACACTAAGAAAGACGCTCGAAAAGAAAGCACAGGTATACACAGGACGAATGTGAATTGTCACAGAATGGTTACTTCAACTAGCCCCTACATTAGCTCTTCTAGCTAGCAATTCACTCCTTTCCCAAACGCGGCCACTGCAGCGAGCAGAGTGACCTTCGTGCGGTCTATAGCTCAAACGCAAACTTTTCGGTGAAAACACAAGACATCCAAAACTCTCCCTCAAGAGAGAAGCGCGCGAGCACGGGTGATCACGCCATGTATGTCAAAGCACAAGTCGGAAGGCGCACATCCCAACTCCGGCGAAACACTGGAGAACTTTAGAATCGAGGACCAAAGATATTGACAGTGGCACGTGAAGCGTCGATTGGGGTCACTAAAATAAAACATTTGGGTCTAGTTGGTACATATTCCCGAGGCTAAAATTACAGCGCAAACGCACTTCTTTGTTCTTCTTCTTTACTTCTTTGTCCCTGCACCCAGCTGAATATGATTTCATGTTTTCGCGTAACACTTTCGTCCTTGTTACGCGTTTCGGTTAAGAGGTATTGTATGCACATGTGCGGTAACGTTGCTTGGGGCTTATATACAGGGTGTTTCAAGAAATGTGTCCACTATTTTTAAAAAATTTGCTCGCTGTCTTCACAATTGCTTTTTCTGTAGCGGCAGGCATCTTAAGATGGTTGAAGACATGATTTGGGACAGTAATTAAGAAAGTTGAATTCATTAACTTTGTAATTAGCGGAGTTAGGTGGTTAAGGTCCAATGAGAGAATTGAAGTCCTTCATGCGAAGAACCCATTTCAGCATTGAGATTTCGAAAAAGCGGCCTCTAGGAATAATTGCGAAGTAATGAAATTCTCCCGGAATTCAGCGGCCAAACCGAAACCGAAACGCGGAAGAGCGCAACTGCCATATTCGTCTGAGACGTCCACAATGAGTGAACGTCATTATATCAACCATCAACTGACTTCTTGGATGTGAGTCTGTGGGCTGCGCTTGCAGTAGTAGCACGCATATACGCACATACGTTAACGAACGGGGAAGAACTGCAGCTCGGTAACCGTTGTCTCGAACAGTGACGTCATTCTAGTCGTCTGCTTGTTGCGCTCATCGCTGCTCCGGTTTCGGTTGCGCCATTGAATTTGCCTGAATTTCATTACGCCACAATAATTAATAGAGGCCGCTTTTTCGAAATCTCAAAGTTGAAATGGGTTCCTGGCATGAAGGACTTCAATTCCTCCCATTGGACTTAACAACCTAACTCCGCTAATTAAAAAGTTAATTAATTTAACTTTCTTAATTACTGTCCCAAATCATGTCTTCAACCATGTTAAAATGCCTGCCGCTACAGAAAAAGCTATTGTGAAGACAGCGAGCAAATACCGCATTTTGCTGATTTTTTAAAAAATAGTGGACACATTTCTTGAAACACCCTGTATGCATTGGCGTATCAAAGAATAAAGCAGTTATCCGCGTTTGTGTCGTACGTTTCTTTTCTTCGTGGGTGTCTTGTGCGTGAGTGGCGCATGGCGTAATTGTCTAACGCAGCGCGCTGCAGAGCGAGGGGTCGCAGGTTCGAATCCCCGGTCGCGCGCTTCGAAAACTGAATTATTTGCGACTTTTATGTGTATATACATACATACGGGACATGACGGCGACGGCGAAAATTCGCCAAGTGTGTTCATATAATTGCTATCGCAATAAAATTAAACATTAAAACGTACCTACCATTTTCTTCCTTACAACCAACCGCTTCCTACTTCGTATATGGCACTATCCAAACAGCATATTTAGTGAAATCGCTTGTCGGAAAAAAATAAATGCCGCCAGGTAAATAAATACCACCCGTCATGGAGAACTTTTGTGCCATACCTTCTTCATTAACTAATTATGGCTTGCAAATGACTTAACACAATGCCCAGACAAGGTCTGGGGCATTGCGCGAATCACTTTGTTTCACTATCTTTTTGTCATATTTTTGTCATATCGGAGATTCACATGGTCTGTATAGAAATGCGCAATGCTCACGCCGTGGGCTTTAAAGACGTTATTGTCTTTAAAGCCCACGGCGTCAGCTGTACTACGCTCTGGAAAACACACTAAGGCTTGTCTACTTTCTATGCTGCCGTCATTGTAAACTACCGCTCGTTTTAACCTTGCGAACCATAGTTTGTGGTCAAGACAGATACTCTTGCTACCCCGAGGGCACAGAAACAGCGCTCATCCGTGCTGACATTTTAACGTAAGAACATTTGGGCTTAGTCTACTAACCTTTACAACCGTGGTGGTGTAGTGGCTATACTGCTCGACTACTGACCTCACAGGTCGCGGGATCGAATCCCGGCAACGGCGGTTGCATTTCGATGGAGGCGAAAATGAAAAGCCAGAGACCCGCGTTTCTTAGACTTAGGGCTCCGGAAGTTTAAAACTTCCGGAGCCCTCCACTACGCCTTCCCTCAATCATATCCAGCTTTTGGGACGTAAAGTTTCAAAAATCAGTATATATTATTACTCATTGGCTTTTGCGCAATTCCAGGTTATCGGACGAGGGTAGCAACATCTGAAGACGCTTCGTCTAACCGCAATACACTGACACGAAGGTAGTAAAAAGAGGCACGGTATACCAAATTGCGGCGGTGCCGATAATTCATGCCAGCACTGGTTACTGAAATAGTCACGCTTATCACGGATTTTCTGCGCCGCCAGGTGGTGTCAACGATCTAGCCACACTAAGGTCAGCCACTAACATTTACGCCTCCTGTAAACTCGGTAGTCCGAAAATGTGTAGTACTTCGATGAACAGACTAAATGCTTTATTCTGTTTCGGCATCTCATCGTTTAACACCGCGACAAAAGCGGTGTTGCGAGCCGGCCGCCGAGGCGGGTCACACGAAGGCCTTGGGGCGGATGGCAGTCGACAGGCCGTCGTGGTCCTCGCTGACGGCCCCTACATTGAGGTCGGCGTGGCTAAGCTGGTTCACGATGGCGGCGCCCACGCAGTCGCCCATCACGTTCACCACCGTGCGGAAGCGGTCACTGCAGCCAAGAACATTACCGTCCGGATTGATACCACTGTGGCGATCGCGCATTAGTGTTTGATGGCCGGGCTGTAGAAAAATATTTACTGACGTCATTTCTGTGACGTCGGTGTCTCGACAGCCAACGCCGTTTATTACCAACCGCGTGCTTTTTATACAGTTGGGCTGTTAAAGCCTAGCCAAAGCAAGCCTGTTAGACAAGTTCGGTCATGAGTTATCGTTCCTTGTAAACGATCGTAAGTGGTCATAAGTGGCCGTTCCTCGTTCGTTATGTGTCCGCCGCGGTGGTGTAGCGGTTAGGGTGCTCGACTGCTGACCCTAAGGTCGCGGGTTCGTCGCAGCGCCCCCCTCTCCCTATTATGTCAACGTGTGGAGCTGACTTTGCGCCCCCCCCCCCCCCCTGCCCCCCGTGCGCACACCTATGGAAGGAACATCTGTGCGCGTGACGCTGACCGTTGTAAACTCTCTTAGGGCGCCTACTGCAAGTACAGTTATGAAGTACTCGCTACGCATCCCCACAAGGCACTACGCGCATCTACCCAGTTCCACACTTTGTTGAGGCTGTGGCTGATTATTATGAAATGTAGCTGAGCCTTTCGCAATTGGTAGGAGACTTTCAACCACGATTCGTTACGCAATTCACATGGTGTGACGTCTGGTGCAGTTCTGCGCTTCTGTCACGCAATATTACACCCGTCAGTGTGACTGCTCTATACCTTATTGGGTCTTTCTGAAGCACTTGCAGGCCAGTTTCTTCTTTATGTAAGTTAAGCAAAAGCTAGCTCTTACTAAAGAAAGCAGAAATGGAATGCTTGAAGAGTTATCTCCCGCGTAGACACCCACGCATGGCGGATTGACTAAGTTGAATTGCTTAGACTGTGTGGAGGGCCGCAGCACCAAGCTCTCCCGCGTTTTGTCTCAATATAAAGAGAGAGAGAGGCTAGTCGAACGATTCAACTTATGAAAATCGCTCCCACTCAAGAACCATGCACAACTTGGTCTATAGTTACGGATAAACCAACAAACAGGGCAGCATGATTGATCCGCAGAGACAAGCTGCTCAGGCTTTGATAACCCTGGCTTGTATTAATTACATGAGCTTTGTTTTCAAATCATTCAAGAACCGTAAAACTTCTTCGCGGTCTCAATTGCATGTTCGCCTTGTTTCATGGACGATCTGCGTCACGCTGTAGCAGCAATTCATAATTTGCAGTACATTTCATGTTGAAGTGTCTCGGGGCGTGGTGGCAGCGGAAATAGTCCTTAACGGGGCCCTGAAACACACATTTCCAAGCAATCAACGAATGGCCTCACTATCGGAGGTTATTGCCTCCGATAGTGAGGCAATAACCTTCGAAAGGCCCAATAATCTATAGAGCGGTCACATTAACGGATGTCGCAAACATTCTTATAATTCGTCAAGCTCGATCGGAATTTGTCGCTGGCTTTCTATCCTTTCGTCCAAGTAAGTGCGCTGAGAGCTACACAGGGAAGGATGACAAGGGGTCAAGAAGGTACATACGTACACCAGCGCTCAGGAACGTGCTGGCACGTCGCGACACACCGCGGCAGTCTCGGTAACTAAGCAGCTCACGATCATCAAATCAGCCAATGGCTGCGTACATGTGCTTTTGGGTATATGACGCAGTAGATCTTGGGTATATATGACATTTGCCGAAAGGACGATTTCTAAAAGCTGACTTTGAAATTTAATTGGTAAATTCTATGTCATGTGCTGCGCTATAATGTTTGGTTCACATGTTCGTAGGGAGCCTTGACTTCTAATCGGCAGCATTTCCTGACCATCCTAAAAAGTGTTGAAGGGCCCCTGTCAGACCATGTTATTTTGACTGTGTGCATGACAAGCGAAAGGGTTAAAGCGACCGTTGCCGCCAGCCTATAGAGTAGAGTAAGATGGTGGACAGAACAAAAAAAAAAAAAAAGGCTACACGCACAGGAACCAGTCGACCGTGGCGATGAGTCCGATGTCCTCGGCTGGTAGCCCGACGGCCTGCAGGACAATCACCATAGTGACCAGGCCCCCTCCTGGTATGCCCGCTGCACCCACGCTGGCCACCGTCGCGGTCACGCTGTGTTTTGTAGTTTTGAATGAATGAATTATACTCGCAATACAGATAAAATCTATGGGCTCACTTGCAGAATTGTTTTCTACAATCAATCAATCAATCAATCAATCAATCAATCAATCAATCAATCAATCAATCAATCAATCAATCAATCAATCAATCAATCAATCAATCAATCAATCAATCAATCAATCAATCAATCAACTACTGATAGAATCCAGGTTCGCTAGCAGGATGCCCCTAGGCGACTTACGCTGAGTTGAGGAAATGCTTTTTTTTTCTAATAAAATGTGCTTTATTTTCCACTGCTCAAAATGATCAGTTTAATTGCTTTGTGTTAAAGCGATATACCGAATGTTTCAATAAATGTGACCAAAATACTAAAGAAATTTGGGTAATGCGATATTTGTTCGATTCCTTTACTGTTACTTCTCTAGCCGCAAGCATCTCAAGACGGCTAAAGATATAATTTGGCACAGTAATTCAGAAAGTTAAATCAACTGATTTTTTAATTAATACAGTGATGTAGTTATGTCAAATGGGAGAATTGAAGTTCTTCATGCGAAAAACCCATCGCAGCATTGAGGTATAGAAAAAGTGGCCTCCAGTAATTATTGTGACGTAATGAAGTTCAAAGAAATTCAACGGCGAAACCGAAACACCGTTAAGCGCAACAAGCAGACCGACCAGAATGAAGTCACTATTCAAGACAACGATTACAGAGGTGTAGTTCTTTCGCGTTCGTTAACGCGTGTTCGTAATACTTGCTAATATTCCGAGCGCAGCCCGCACACCTACACAACCAATTCGATTGATGGTTTCGGTTTCGCCGCTGAGTATGGGGGGAATTTCCTTACTTCGAAATTATTATGACAGGCCGCTTTTTCGAAATCTCAAAGCTGCAATGGGTTCTTCGCATGAACGACTTCAGTTCTCCCATTTGACGTAACCGCCTAACTCCACTAATTAATTAAGTTAATATAACATTCTTAATTACTGTCCCAAATGATGTCTTCAGCCATGTTAATATGTCTGCGGCTACAGAAGGAGTAGCTGTGAACCATAGAACAAATATCGCATTTCACCGATTTTCGACGATTTTGGACACATTTCTTTAAACACCCGGTATCTAAATGAAAAATACCAGGAGATTAAATTTAGCGGAGCTTGAAAAGGTAAAAATTTACCTTCATTTGACTAACACTGGTAGTTATACGAAAGTGGTCACGTAAGACAGTTGTTTATCCGCAAACGCCCTACGGTTACATCGCATTTGCGAGGTTTCTTAACGCACTCTCCGAATGACGCAGCTTCGTAACCGACCCGTCACCCTCCGAGAACACGATCAGGTTAGAGTTTATATATCTCGTTTCGCAATGCAATACGTTGGACGAGTTGGTGTCGAACTTCCATAGTCACTCTCCGTAAAATGGCACAGAGAAAGCGCACGAGACAGAAGGATTTTTTTGTATTTTTGATGACCAGCAACGCGTCTTGTACCCACAAAAGAAGAAAGCAATGTGCAAGAAACATGCGTGGTTCAGAGCATTAGTTAACTTGCACGCAGCGGAGAAAAAGATGAATGGACAAAGAATCGACAGAGACCAGCGCCGGCCTCTAACTAGTCCTTTAATTTAAAAAAAATGCATAAATAACTGCACACGAGATAGTATGCGCCCAACCAACGGACACCAACAACACAGCGCATGATAATCCACAAACCTGCAAGAAACGCAAAAGCCATCCGAACCCCGACAGGTGCGCGTGTGGGGTTTTAGAAGTGCCAGCTCTTTTTATGTTAACACAATTGACGGTTTGCTAACTGAGTCACCTTCTGCGATTGCTGCTGCTTCAATTATCATTCTTGTAGTGTCATTGCGATGCCTAGCCAAGATAGTGGTCTTTTTTCAAAGGATGGAACACACCTACATTGTGCGCAGTGAGCAGCAAGAAATCCATACCGCCCTTTACCCACTCTTTATTGCTACGTTCTTGTAGTCTTTTCGAAAGAGGCCTACTGGGGGTGCGCTTATGCACCCGCCCTGCAATCTTGCAACCATGTGCCTCCTCAGTCTCTCTTGTAAGGGCATCACGGTGTTTTCTATGACAGTACATCGGTTCATAGGCTTCGAATGTCCTTGTCACGTGTAAGGCACTCTGCAGGGCTTAGTCGCGTGGTCGCAAGTGGCTACACGAGCGACACTGTAAAGTGACGAAAAATTCTTGGAACACGGGCTGTCACTGGAGGCAACGCTTCGACGAGCAGTCTTCGTCTTCTTCAAGACATCAACCACCTATCCGAGCGCCTGTATGTGCATGCTTCGCACCCTCTCCCCCAATCAAAACGGTAAGAGGAGGAGAAGGCGCTAAGGTAGGTAAGAGGAGAGGGTAAGTGCCCTGTCCTCCCCTTCTGTTTTGATTGTGGGAGAGAGTATGAAGCGCACACATATTCATAGACGTGCGCGGGGTTCCCCTTCAGGGGGGGGCGAAGGCTCGTCGCCGCGCCCCCCCTCCCTATTATGTCAATGTATGGGGCTGAATTTGCGCCCCCCCCCCCTCCCGAGTCGCAGCGCCCCCCCTCCTTATTATGTCAATGTATGAGGCTGATTTTATGCCCCCCCCCCCTCTTAGGTGACAAGGGGGGGCGGCCACCCCCTCTGCCCCCCCCCCTTATGTGCGCACGCCTACGCACATATTCTTGAAGACAAGACTGCTCGCAGAAGCGCTGCCTCCAGCGACACCCCGTGTTTAATCTCTTCAATCTCCTTTTAATAATTGTGAAATTATTAATAATTATTATTAATAATTAATAATTTTTTAAATTGTGAAAGTGCTATTTTGATCTGGTTATACTGCGCAGAAGAAAACAAGGACGACAAGCAGACGGGGACAAGCGCAGACTATCAACTGACCCAATCGTCCACTTTGATTGCTTTTTTTAATCTCTGCTTCCGACAGTGGCTAGTCTGTTCTCCGTAGTGCTCCGTACCTTCTCCGTGCAGTCTTAGGTACACACTGATCATGAAAATTCGTATCCTAGTTTACCGCGATCCCCCCTTTCCCTTTTCTCTCTCTCTCTCCAGGCACTTCAGAGTCGGAATGCAGAGATCCATGGCGCGTCGGCTGTGCGCCAGCGTGCGTAAACGCGAAAGCTTGCCGCTACGATTCCCATGCCGCTGCTGCTGCAGGATGGAAAAAAATCTCGCCATTCGCACGCTCACTGCGGACGAGCACTTCCAGAGAGAGCTGCAGGGTTAGTGCTCAGAACTCGTCTTCTTTTCTTGCCCGTTTTCCTTTCCTGGCGTCGCAAAAACACGGGCGACGGAGCAATGCGGTTCTCTTTACAACTCCGAAAGAAAAAAAAAAAAAAGTCCAGACCGATTGTTCGCGCAGTGCGCGATTCCCCTTACTTTTATTTTGGACTGTTCTTAAACAGGAAAACAAAGGAGATAGAAATAATCCGCTCCAAAGCGACGTTCCATGTTTTGTGCATTGAAGTGGAGCCTTCGCTCTTCATCGCAAGGCGTAGCTCTCTCCCGAGGCGGTGCCAGCGGAGAAGAAGAAAAATAAATAAATAAAAATGGACGTGATGGAGGAAAAGGGAGCGAGATGGCGTACTCCTCTGCGCACCCCAAGGGAGAGATGCGCGCGCTTTTGCGACGTACTCGCTTTGAGAGGTGCTCGTTGTTGCCAACGCTCGCGCCGCTCCTGGGCGATGCCCGCTGTATACGGGGGGCGGAAAGCGCTTCGACTCCGTTAATAGGTCGTATTCAGCAGCGGTGATGTATACGCAACAGGAAACTGCCATTACCAACTGCGTTTATGAGATAGGCCAGCGGTACTCTTGATATTTTTTTTTTTTTGGTGTTAGAAGTGACGAGGAAAGGCTTATCAGCAAGTACGCTTCTTTAAACGGGTGAAGACACGAATATTTTCAGTTTCTTTTTTTTTTTGCGTCAAATGAAAGGGCAAACCTTTTAAGAGCCAGGAATATCTACTGGTAAGCGTGAATGCACCCCGAAAAATTAATTACAACATGTTTTTAGGAGCTGGTTAGGGTTCCTACCGTACCCTGACGTCGCGACACGTCGTTCATTTCTTTATCACTTGTGTCGGCAAAGTCGCTCATGGAAATGAATGTCTTTCGCAGTTCAGATCGCCCGTTTTATTAAAAGTCCCATAGCGCCAGTTTCCATAGCACAGGCTTACTCGGCCTCGAAATTTCGTGAATTTCATCAAATGATTTCCCTGACTGAAAAAAGATCACCAGGCCTGCGCGGAACGCTCAGCACAGTCACAGCAAAAGCTGGAAGAGCAGCCTTTCAAGAGCCCGTTGTAGAATCTTTTGGGGCAGCTAATGAAAGCGCGCATGCAAGGTACCCGTGCACTACGCCATAAATAGGGCTCCGAGTTTTCGAATAAATCCGAAAAAATCTGATAAAGACTCGCCAGTAAAATTTCTGACAATTCGGATTTATCCGATAAGCTCCGATTTTAGAAGCCCATTTTCAACGTTCAAAGGACATTTTCAAAGCTGACAATCATCAATCGAAAGGAGAGCACCCCATCAGCGGCAGCAACCTCGTCAAGTATGCTTGCATCTATTACAAGTTGTAATACGAACAAACGTAGGTGTTTTGTATTCAAGTATTCGTGCTATGTATGTATATGTGTTTGCGCTTTCAAAGCTCCCGGGCATCTAAAATACACTCAGTGTGTTCACGCGTTTTTGTGTTCAGATATGATTTCATCTAAGATTTCGGAGTATTATGAATAGTAGTAATAATAGGTCCTTTATTTTTCATCAAGAAGATTAGGGAGGCTAAGAGAAAAAGCAGAGAAGCAGCTTGACTAGCTCCATCTCCCCCAAAACTACACTTTGGTGAGTTTACAGCAGCGCACGTCAAGAGACTTATTTAACAGGGTTAATGAGCAGGAAGTGAGAAAACATGAAATGATGGAAATACAGGATTATCAGCAACAATGCAACACATTTTCATTGGAAATAAAAGATCAATAAGAAGACGTTAAACAACGAATTTTGGAGAATTGGGGATTTACGAGAAATAAACTCCGATAAACGCCAAATTCGCTCAAAAAAAAGAAAAAAGAACTCCGGGAAACACCCTCCGAATTTAAAGAAAAAACTCCGAAAACATGGAGCCCTAGCCATAAATCATCGTTAATTTTCATGAAAGTATAAAGAAACACCCACTATGCCATTATTCGTCATTCTGCGGGAAGCGTGGTACCCGCTACACATCTGTGAGGCATTATGTGCTCTTGGTTCTGTGCCCGACGACGAATTATGGCTGAGCCCTTTGTAATGGGTTGGAAAGCATTCCAACGACCGACTCGTTGCGCAATTCGCATTGTGTGACGCCTGGTTGTTAGTCCCTCTACGACGCTATATTATTATGTTAACACGATTCCTTGCCCTGACATGACACTGGTTTATGCTATTTTTGCTGAGGAGTTTCAAGCACCAGTGTGGCTGCGATAACAGCTGAAAAGCCCTGTAGTGAGCGCTGAAGTAAAATTGTCAGAGATGAACTTATTTCTTTGCCGTCGATTTCTTAACTAATTTTACAGTCGCCCCTCGGAAATGCTGCTTAGCTTAAGACGTGCTGGTGGGCTAGATGGTTTATGATAGCTTATGGCAACACGCATCAAAAACAACGAGAAAACGGGTATATATAAAGGTAGGGTGGCAGTTTGGGTTTGTTGGTATTGCATGATGGTAGCGCAGGCTAAGGACGAGGACAAAAGAAAGACATTCGTCACAACACGGCGCTGTGTTGTGTCGAATGTCTTTCTTTTGTCCTTGACACAACACAGCGCTGTGTTGTGTCGGATGTGTAGTTCTTTTGTCCTCGTCGTTCCTGAGCCTGCGGTATACCATCAATGAACATAAAAACAGACAGACTGTACAGACAGAACAGGCGCTGTACTTCAACTGCCGGCTTATTGCTGTCAAACAAGTGTATGTACTCTCTTCAACGCATGCGTTGGATCGCTCGACAATAAATGTAAGCAATGCGTAGGCATATAGGTTGCAAAATCGAGTTGGATATACAGGAAATCACCCGCCACCTACGCGGCCTTGGCCACCACCCCGGTCGACCAACTGACTTAACACACTGGACACATGGTCCTCTGCACCGAAACCGAACTACACTGGACGCATTGATTTAACCGAATGCCGTAGGGCATACTGGTACCAATAAAAAAAAATAAGATACAGAACATCATCACACATGACATCCCACGCATGCTGCCTAGATTCGGCGGCTTTTCTGCAGTAGCGCGCAACGCTTGCGCGAAACGCACCTGACGGCCAGTACCCTGCCGATGTCCATTTCGACACCGTGCAGCTGTGCCAGGAAGACGGCAGACACGGCCTCGTAGAGCGCCGCGCCGTCCATGTTGACCGTTGCGCCGACGGGCACCATGAAGCGCACGACCCGCGGGTCCAGCCCAACGCGGTCCTCCAGCGTCGCTATGGTCACTGGGACCGTCGCCGAACTGCACAATTTTAGGGGCGAAGATGCAAGATGGAGTGATACGTCTTCCAGCCGCTCTTCTATGCACCTCCCTCTCCAAACAAGGGTTCCATGGGCACCGCCATGTTCCCATCCCAACACGTAACCGCCCCCACCTCTCTCCATCCGTGGCACCCGCCTGCCTTTCATCATCAGCATGGCTGCGTCCACGGCAGGGCAAAGGCCTTCCCCATGCTTTCGCTGATCAACTCGGTCCTGTGGGGCAGGCAATCGATTGCCCGGCGTAACTGGCAATCGAACCCAGTACCTCGCGCATTTTAGCAGCGTTCCGAGCGGTTGGCTGAAGCGGCTCTCCATTTTCGCGTTAAAGCTCGGGCATTTTCGTCTACAACAAGAAATCAGACAGCGTGCCTCGAGGAAGTGCTGATCGCCATCAGCGCGGGTGTTATCAGTGCCGTGGCGAAGGAAGCGAAACGTCGTCGCACGAACACCAGGTAAAGTACGCTCAGCACGATGAACATGTGGATGGCCAGCCCCACGAGCACCGTGACCACGTACAGGCCCAGCTGCGAGAGCACGAGGCCCAAATTTCCCGTGGCCAGAATGCGGTGCGCGATGAGGAAGCCCACACCAGCCGGGCAGTACCTGCGCATGCGCAGGGGACATGTTGGGATATGAGGGTAGGTCTTAAGGCAAAACGATCTAATGGCCTGTAACAATTGCAGCTTGTTAACAGTGCATACAAAAACAGGAAAAGGGACATGACAAACAGAGGCAAGAGGCACCGTTCCAACTGGATTTATTTCAGTGAGAAGTGCCTACATACAAGATGAGGGAAAGGGAATCAAAACAGGAAAATGTAAGCACATGCCTGGCATATCATCCGCTCGAATCACCATACAATACCATTTGTTCTAAGGCCCGGCAAGGCTGTATATTCGGTGTATATATATATATATATATATATATATATATATATATATATATATATATATATACAACACTATTTGCCTCTTTTCCGACCCATTTCCTATTCTTCTATGAGCTGTTAACACTTTTTACTGGCTCCAATGGGTTGCTGCCAAAGGAATTCGTGCTGTAACATTACTCTACACCGAATATCAAAATACACAAAAAGTACGCAGAAAAAGCACATATGTAGGTATTCGATATGGAGCGAAACTTCAATGAGGGGATGCGTATTAAGTTTTCGTACAGCTACAACTTCGTTCACTGTCATCATCATCGTGGTGTAACCTTGATGGAACATTGGAAGGGCAATTTTAAGGGCTCGTTTTTCTTTGATAGAAACAACATTAATGAGAACTAACAGTCAAGAAGCCCAGGAAACGCATACGGAAGGTTATTTTGTAGTAATTTTAATGTAAATCTAATTACATCTGTGTTTCTTACGTCTTCGCCTTTAGCGCTGCATCAATCATGCAAGTATTGCCAACTAGCCCAACTTTCCATTCTAACACATGCAACAGCGCGCAAAACTGAAAAAAGACAACAGAGACAGAGTGTAAAGAGCGCTCTTTACGCTCTGTCTCTGTCATCCTTTCCAGTTTTGCGCGCTGTTACATGTGTTGAAATGAAACAACTAGCCCAGCAAGCAACCATCCTTTCCATTCTACTGCACAACATTTACCCTAGCAACTTGAACTCCGAAACGAAATCCAAAACTGCGAATTCTTGGGGGACTATTTCTTCAATGATCTCCACTGCGATCGACACCACCATTATGGTATTTTTGCGGAGCTGTGAGTCAAAAAGAAGAAGACGCCTGACCGAAGTCACGGGTGACGCCGAGGCGGGCAAGCTGAGGCGGGTAAACGCCGTTTTCGGGACGAAGTCCCGAAGTTGTTTCAAGGACTTCCACACCGCCGAATAAGACGTTGGTTGAGATATTGTGTCCTCTAGTGAGTAACAGGAATTAAAGAAGCCATTTTTTCTTATTTCACAGCCACTGAGCTCTGATGACCTAATTTGACACCATGTATGTAAATCAATAAATAATTGCACCACTTGCTCAATTTTTTCGTTTGTGGTCTTCTGAGGTCCTAAGCATTAGGAAAACACACACAAAAATAACCTCGGGTCAAAATAAAAATCCGGGGCTGGAAGAGCTAGAGTCGCTTTTTGATCGTTAATCGCGAATGACCGCGCGACCGGTGCTAGTCGCAGGGGTACAGTGTACTAGAAAAAATTGGCCGCGTATCTGCATGCTTCGCTGCAAATGTCGTCGAAAGACGATAGTCTTGTGCTGGCCGTACTACTATATTTTGCCTTGCCTCAGACAGCGCCTACTCTATGTTGATTCGGCCGCATCTGGCTGGCATTGATAAAATAGAGGAGAGCGTTGCGTGAGATATGGACGCCATCTGGCAGTGGCGTCGAGAAACATGAGCTTGTGCAGAGCCCAGGGCCACTGCCAGCGGCAGCACCATATCTTCGGCAGAGAGCTTTTTCGTGCATAGCGTCGCAGTTCGTGCACAGCGTCGCATTTTCAGCGCTGCCTAAGAAACACTAGGGTCTTGGAATTACGTACCTATGTATTTTCTAATAAAGGAACACACGACCTGATACTTATGTATTGATGTTTCACCAACGCAAACACCAGTTCAAGATGGCTGGGCGTTCAGCAAGTGGTTAAACTTTGGCCGTGTGGCTGAATCGTGCGACAGACAGACCGAAAGACAGACCAAAATTTCTGCGTTGAAGTATCCCAAGAAAGACTATCGTCTTTAATATATTCTAGCCACACTCTACGCGGGAGTGAATGAGTCTTACGACGCGCGTTCCGAGCGGACGCTCGTGCATCGATTAAGCTTCGCTCACGATATACCGACCACATGACGATGCGTATGAAGCTCATCATGATGTCCGTGATGCTGACGACCAGATCGTGCACGGCCCGGTTTCGCTCGCCGGTGGCTGCGATGATGGAGCCCACGAAGGCCGCGAACACCAGCAGGCCGAGCACGTTCGTGCCCCGAGAGCGCTCGACCACGAACTCCGGCTCGAGATCCTCATCGCCCGTGAAGTCTGCGCGGCACGGCAAACACCATCCGCTAAGAACAGCTCCATCCTCCGTTTCACAAATTGTTGTCATAACATTCTAAGCATGTTCATCTAGGTGATAAAGTTGTTACGGTGCACGACTGCTAACACGAAGGTCGCGGGTTCGATCCCGACCGCGACGGTTTCACTCCGGCTCGAGATCCTCACCGCCCGTGAAGTCTGCGCACGGCAAACACCATCCTCTAAGAACAACGCTATCCTCCATTCCCCAAACTGTTGTGATAACGTTGTAAGCGTGTCCGCCTCGGTGATAAAGTAGTTACGGTGCTCGGCTGCTGACACGAAGGTCGTGGGTTCGATCCCGATCGCGACGGTTTTGGATGGAGGAGAAATGCTAGAGGCTCTTGTAATTAGATTTAGGTACACGTTAAAGAACACCAAAATGGTCAAAATTTCTGGAGCCCTCTGCTGCGGCGTGCCCCACAATCATACCGTGGTTTGGGGTTTGGCACGTGAACTCCAGATTTTATTATAAACTTCGTAGGCGTGGCTATTGCAAGACTGCTTCGAAGAAGCGGCATAGTGCTGGGCTGTCTTGTACACGAAATAAAAACAGAAGTTCAGGGAAAGATGCAGGCGCTTGAATGACGTCACTTACTACTGCCATTCTCTGGTGGAGCTGGAATTATCGCCTTGGTGGACCACTGCAATGAACGACAAATTGAAGATTTAAAAAAAGACTTTCCCGTTTCGATAACTACAACGTCATTGCTAAATATGAAGTGAAAAAACTTACGGAATACAGTGTTGCTTCAATGAGATTCGGAGGAATCATATTCCTGCGCAGAAAACGTAACGAAATATGTCGGACGCCGCATCGTGGCTTCATAATCTACGAGTATCATTCCACAGGAAATGACAATTGAAGAAGCCGGCGGCGTTTCTTTATTGAGGCTGAACTTACCGACTGAAATTGCAACGAAGCTTCACATTTTCATCGACAGATGATGCGAGCTAGCAAGTGTGAGCCGAGATACGCCTATAATTCTAGCTTGTGGCATTATCTTGTAGAGTAGGATAGCTGCACGCTTAATGCTGTTCACTGCGTTTTCTTGCCGTAAGCGTGAGAACACTTGGACCATAGAGATTGTACCATAAATTGTTACAACGAAAATGTCAAGATGCATTTTTATGTAACGGTTAAGCAGTTCGTCTTAGGGTCGGTTATCAAAGCATGGTGGCTGTACGTATAGAGTTTCCTAAAATATTTACAAAAGTGAACTGTGGCGCTGCGATCGTTCAGCCACTATGGGAAGGATGAGTAATGCATGGATTTACCTATAGTCTTCGTGCTTGCGGCTTTGAACACACTTGTAACTTCGTTTGTTTTGTTTTGGCTTTCGTTTACGATAAAAGAATGGCTGATTGTGAACCTCTTGAGCTGATTTGAATATTTGAATTCGGTCAGCCTAGAGGCTCAAGTACTGAACTTCTTGCTGAACTTCGCCTTGCGACAAAGCGGCTTCAGGCCACACGGAGCCAAAAGGACGAAGCTTAGGTGAATCCATGTACTAGTCGTCATTCCCACGTTGGCTGAAGTGCCATTAGCGCCAGAGTTTCGTGTAGTGTTGCGTTATGCAAATGAATGGCTCTACGTATTTGCACACTCTGCTGGCACTATAATTACACACTGGTCTCGTGCAAATCTTTTTTTTTTGTGTGTGTGTGTATGTGTGTGTTTCTGCTTAGCGGCAAATCTCTACGTTAGACAGAGGCCGGTGGGAGGCACCTGATGATGTCCATGATGGCGTCGGCCAGGTAGAAGACCCTCTTGGGCGGGACCTTCGGCAGTTCCACATTGGCGTTCACGCCTGGACGGAATGAGGAAGACGAGGGCCAGGCCCTCGATCTCGGCGATCACCGTGGTGGCCATGTAGTAGATGAAGCCACGCCTACCCAGACGACCGGCCAGTCGGAGATCAACGCCACCGATGGCGGCCACGATCGAGGCGGTGATGAGTGGCATCACGCAGAGCTGCAGCATTCGCAGCAGCATGTCGCCCGGGAAAGCCACGTACATCAACTGCGCACCACGTGGAAGAGACGTTAGTATCATTAGCATAATCGCAAAATGAAATGCATACATGAAGGTGCCACATTTTCAGGAGGAGGCCCAAAAGTAAGAACTGTGCAGGCAGGAGGCCCTCCCAAAGTTGGCAGGCGATCCTGGGAGGACCTCTTGCCAACTTTAGTAAGCACATGAATGTATCACTTATACAGGTTTGTATCGACTATTCATTTACAAATAGAATTAACAAAAATACGCAGAACATCAATAAAGACAACACCAGAACCGAATAATAACCTAATTAATGTGACGAAAGCTGGTACGTTTTCAAATACGATCTAAAACGGCTTAATGGCATAGGTCGGCACTTTAAGGGAGTACTCACTCAAACTCACTCACCACAATTTTTTCAGCCTTCGCACTCACTCACGTTCACACTCACGTCCACTCACACTCATGAGTACTCACTCACGTTCACACTCACGACCACTCACACTCATGAGTACTCACTCACGTTCACACTCACGTCCACTCACACGCATGAGTACTCACTCATACTCAACTCACCACGTTCAAATGAGTGTGAGTGAGTGTGAGTTGAGTGCACTCATGAGTGAGTGTGCCGAGCTATGCTTAATGGTAATAGTTTAAAGTTAGGTTAAAATTGTTCCAAATAGAAATTCCACTGAAACAGACAGTTTGTTTACCATAACCCGTAGGAACTTTTTGGTAGCAGAAAGTTATTTGGTAGAGCTGACTCAGTTGAATTCTTATTATAAACCGATGAATTGAAAAGTCATCAATAGAAACTTGACGGTTGGAGACCATCACGCCAGCTTTATATGTGCAAACAACAAGAAGTACATCCAATCTTAGATCCAGGGGCTTAGATGACGGACGAAGGAATGTAAATGCTATAATCCCTTCGTCCAACATCCAAGCCCCTATTTCTAACATTGGATGTGCTTCCTGCTGTTCGCACATATAAAGCTAGCCGTGGGTTCATTAGAGTGAAGTGCTCAGCTTACGAGTGTTCGTACTCGCAATGCTTGTCCCGTCTAGTCTTCCGTGTTCGCGTTCATTCGCTGGCACTTCCTAT
Organism: Rhipicephalus appendiculatus; assembly: GCA_030522465.1. Classification (NCBI taxonomy): domain Eukaryota; kingdom Metazoa; phylum Arthropoda; class Arachnida; order Ixodida; family Ixodidae; genus Rhipicephalus; species Rhipicephalus appendiculatus. Next base: position 104,190 of record JALIZH010013221.1, on the reverse strand, counting down.
ACCTACGTGTGCGGGTAAAGTGTTCACGTATTCTGTATAAAGCCATTGTACTTCCCGTTGAGCCAAGTACTTAACTTGAGCAAGCCAGGTTGGCTTCTTCCAAAACAGGACGAAAGGATTAGTTGTAAGCACTATGGACTTCTCTCAGCGTTCTCCTTCCTATACATCGATCTCCATCCGACTACGCGATTGAGGAATCGGCCACTCAAATCTCGTGCCAGGCAACGAAATGTTAGTGCGTATGCATCCGGTTCAACGGGCGTAACTTTGCGTCGCGTTGCGACCTTTGCCGCTTAAGGTCGGAGACAGTCCAGGGCGCCTTTGCCGATTGCGAAGACCATGCCCTGGAAAAGTCAGTGCGAGTGTTCTTGCCTGCCTCTTGGTGAGCGGTTCCTTGAGCGTGTGTCGCAGTATCAAGCCGAACGCGACGCCGCACGAGACTCCGGCGAAGAGCCACAGGTTGAGGTAGCGCTCGGCGCCGCTCGTGGCCAGGGCCTGCTGCGAAGGCCTCGTGCAGTCGCTCGATGGACGACTGGCGTCGCGTGCGCTGTCTCTCGTTCCGGGGCGGGATGAGTGCGGTGTCGCTGCGCGGTGCCACGACCACCACCTTGGAGCTCAGCCGCCGTTTCCGGCCTTGAGCCCCTTCCGGTGCCTCTGCATCTGCCGGAACCGCACTTTGGGAATCAAAGGAAAGAGCCGCATTGTTTTCGTGTGAGACATATACGCCTTTCGCCTTAATAAATGTGAAATTCGTTTTCCTCTACATACCTTGACATCGGTGCTGGTGGTTCTGTAGCCGCTGCGGCCGCCTTGTCCGTTCCAGGTGTCGTCGCCTCGGCTGCCTTAGCCTCCGAAGGCGGTGCGCCTTGTCCAGTGTGCTGCTGCTTCTCGGTGCTGGGCTCGGCAGCGTGGGGCGCCCCGGCGTTCTCATCCAGGTTGTTGGAACGCCATCTTCTAACGATCAGCTGAAACAGTTTTTCATCAATTGAGAGGGACAACCTTTTAGAACTCGACTTTCGTCCATTGCGCCGTAATAGGTTCATCATGAGAGGATAAAGTGAACAACAGCGCTCTCATTTCTGAATTTCTCGCCGGGACCTCAGCGCTTGAGTGCAGACGTGACGCCACAGATTTCAAGGTCCTTTTTTTTTCGTATTTCGGCCACATTGACCGAAATAAAATTTCTTATAACTTGCCCTCCCAAGTCTCTCGCTCTTTTAAAACTATGCAGTTCATTTTCTGCCATAGAATTATGTAAGTCTTAGCAGACGCCGCCAAATTCTACGACTTCGCGGAGAGTTCTCGCACTCATCAGCACAATCAATCAATCAATCAATCAATCAATCAATCAATCAATCAATCAATCAATCAATCAATCAATCAATCAATCAATCAATCAATCAATCAATCAATCAATCAATCAACGTATCATATTTCTCACCTCAACGAGCGGATGGCATGGGAAGAGAAAGCCACTGGGATTTCCAGCCTATTACAGTTCAGCAAGCTAAAGGTGTTTACTGAAAGTGTTTTAGCCAAGACCTTTAGTTAAATGTGTTCACTGAAGGTGTTTCACTGGCTTGCGGCGTCGTAAGAATGCAACATCAGGTTTTGGTGCTGTTTGGTTGCAAGTGGCTGCTTTTAACAACAGTTCATTATGTACGCAGAATTCGTTGTAGTGCCACGGCGTCAGCTATTACTGCCGCAGCCTTACACACTACGTCTTCAGCGCTTCCAATGTGTAGCCGCGATATAAAGCGGCGTAAGAGATAGAAATTGTAAATTACCGGCTAAAAAAAGCCGTCCCATTTAGGTCGTCAATTAAAAAGCTGACATTTAGGCAAGATGGCATTGCACAATAATAGACCATTATGTCTCAAAGACAAATACGGTGCTACGGCCCATAACTGCGTTGCGTATTTTAGATTTGATATCGATCACGGCCGGCCCCCTCCGCCGCGCCAAAACCGTTCCAGAGGTCCCCTGAATAGCTTCGCTCTAAAATCCTTGAAGCAGATAACACAGCACCGTTTCCCGTCTAATGACAAATGGGGCAGCCGGCATATCCTGATAAGACATGTTCCCGGTCAAGTAGAAGATCAGGGACGTATCGATACGCGTTTTGGATTGATTTTTATTATTATAATTTGTTTTTTTTGTTTGTTTTTTGTTGGGACAGAAGCCTGTGTATGGTGTACACGTGAAGACGACGACTGTTCTAAAGGCGCTCGCTGGGCGTATCGTCCGCTACATTTACCTGTGTTCGATCGGTACCATCATAGTCGTGATGTTTTTCGAGAGCGCAGTTCACGCGGAAATAAGCGATAGCCGGGCCGTCTCGCTGATGCGTCGGGCTTTTCACAAGAACGCCGACGTGCGTGGGGCTGTTCGCGATCGATTCTGGGGTCCAGGAAGGTTGGCTCGGAAAACGCCAGCAAATCTGGATATGGGTGCGACCAAATTAGATAAGAACGGGCCGCCAGTTGGTGGGATGTCAACATCGAACGAGCTGTTGCCTAAGTCAACCAATAATGGATCCGAGCAGCATATGACCCACTTATTTACGGAGAGCGCGGTTGATACGAAATTTCTTTTTCCAGAATACGAAGTTCTGCCAGTGTTCTCTTTGTATAAACATGTATAGGCTAAGGTCATGCTTTAACACTTAAGTATGATACCGATACCATACTTAATCTTTCTAATTTAAAAGCAAACACAAATGTTCGTGCGATGAGGCACAAAGAAATGTGGACTGTAGCCACCCCTAGAACTGTTTATGATGAACAATATTTGTCCTATCTTTGTTTTCGTTACTTTGTAACAATCTTTGTTGCTTTTCAAACAGTCTTTGTCACTTTTGCAACAATCTTCGTTACTTTTTCAACAATCTTTGTTAATTTTACAACAATTTTTTTGTTACTTTTGTTACCTTGTGCATGCGTGATGGTTGGTATCCTTCTCCAGTTGCTATTTATTCTGTTCATTTCGAAATGAAAATTTCAGTTGCGAGTCAGCGCCGTTGTCTGTCGTTTCTTTCGTACGCCCTTGGTCGTTCGCGCTGTGTATTAGTTCAAGATGAGAGCTACCTTCTCTGCTAAACTTATTAGACGATCCTTCGTTTAATAAAAATTGTTTCGTCTAGCCCATTTATTTGCAGGGAGTACATCCCTGCGAATTTTCGGCCCTGTTCTTGTCGGTCGCTGCTTGTCATGTTCACGCCATTTCATGACTATACAAACAAGCTCTTCTGTGTTGTTCCGCGCTTTGTTGCAACTGATTGATCAGTTGCGCTCCACCCCGCTGCAAGGGTGGCGCAGCGTCAAGCGTCTTGGAAACGCTGAAATTCCATATTGATGTCCTAGAACGCACAAATGACAGCCTCATAGAAGTGTACAAACTAACGTTGAACTCTCAACTACATATTTTTGGAAAAAGCCGTACATATGTGGTGTCTGCGCCGAAGGAACAAAGTACCGGATGGCAGACGGAACGGACGCAGCTGGGTGCCGAGCGAAGAACTAACTTCATTCACGACGACGCGTTATATACTAAAGCCCCTCCACTATATAAAATGCTATTGCGCCTCCTAGGGGGAAGAAATCAATTTCGTACCCGAAACCAAAACCACTACACGACAATGAAAGTACCTACTGTATACGTTGGGCTTGGGTAGAGCGAATGAAGAAATTGGAAACGTTTCAAACTATCTATCAAACGGGCGGTTTTGTTGAAGGCCTCGCGGTCCGTTACACGCGGTGGCTGGAAGTTATACAGTAAATAATATCTGGGGTCTTATACGTCCCACAACCCTGATATGATTATGAGAGACGCAGTCGTGGAGGGCTCCGGAAATTTTGACCATCTGGAGTTATTTAACGATTACTAGCATCACACAGCACACGGGCCTCTACCATTTCGCCTGCGCCGAAATGCGACCGCCACGTCCGGGTTATACGTGCAATGCAACAAAAGCACAAGACGCGTTTTTGAGCAATTTCGACTCATGCAGCGGAGTTAAGAATGACGCAAAAGCCAAGCGTGCTATGTTCATGGGAATTGCACACCGAAAAGTGCCGAAATATTGTCGCAGGGTCGTGACGGTGAAGGCGGCGACAGTCGCGCTGTCAAAGAATAAACTTTATCGGGCGCGCTTGTGCCCAGAAAATGAAAAGTTAAAGCACAAGCAATGCACTACGTACAGCCGCGTCCACGTCTGTGTATAGACTATTTTACCTAAGACACATGGGCGCCGCCATCTTGGGCTGTTAAGCCGAAGTTTTCTTGTTTTTGTATATTGCGACGTGAACTAATAAGGCCATGAAACGTCGTATGCCCCAACCCAACCGTTTTCATGCGTGTGCGTCTACCATGACACTGTTCGTTTAGCTGTTGATGGTGCAAAACACAAAGGTTAAAGGGACACTAAAGCGAAACAATGACTAGATTTAGATTGACAAACTGCACTCTGAGAACTCTAATGCCACATGTTTCACTATCATAAGTTCATTATTAGCGGAGAAAATCAAGGCTGAAGTTTTATTTTTAAATTTGGCGCCGATATCGGCCTGCGTGACGTCAGAAATTCCAAATGTATTTTGCATATTTTCGCGACATTGGCTGGATGAAACTTTCTGAAACTTCGTATGCTAGGTCTATGGCACCCACAGATGACAATGCACCTCATTTTTATCGATTAGAAGCTACGCAGGACTCAGTAGACGCCTTCGAAATCTATGACGTCACAGTGTTTGGTGCGGGAATCTCAAGGTGGTGTCTCCACCCGCATTTTCTTTTCGCGTCTTTTCTCGCTTACCAAGCGTCGTGTCGCGGTAAGAGTGGTGTTTTCGGGATTGTGAAATTGTGCCTAACTAATACGCGAAAAATTGTTTTGCCCTGTAGTGTCCCTTTAACAGCCCAAAATGGCGGCACTGAAACCCATCCGTAAAATAGTCTACAGCGCGCGAGCAGGTGGACTTGCTCAGCGGCGCGACACCTTGCCGCGGTTGCGGGCTCTGACGTGGTGTGCCCAGGAGCATACGCGGCCTAAGAAGACATGCTGACCTGCTTTGCACGAGTGACAGCGTTGAAAGGTGCGCTTGCTTAACCGAGGAAGCACGCTCCCTCAGGCCGCTTTCGTTATCACGATTCCAAAAGATGACGCGTTTCAACTGATAACACGCGCCTAGGCGCGTGTTAGAGTGATATGATATGCGCTTAGGCACATGTTATCAGTCGAAACCATGCCATGACCTCGTACATGGCCACGGCACTAAAAAGCCTGAGAAGGTTCGAGTCATGTCCTCCGTACCGCTGGAGCATCACCCGCTGCTTAAGCCGCGAGGTAGCTAGCTTAGCTTATACCGCTGCGAAGCAAGTTGAACTGCTTGCCTCGTTTTTTTTTTTGTTTTTTTTTTTCGCTTCTGGCTTCGTGCTTGCACTCCCTTTTTATGAGAATATCGACTTTACAGTTTACAGGTGTATAAGACCTACTGCGCGAACGCGACTCAGCGTGAGAGGTGCCGAATTTCAGGCGTGATGTGGTATCGGTCTCGCGACGCTCTCTCGGAAGGTGGTAATTACAATTCATGTATTAAGTGCCACTTAGATTCAGCGGATTAAATATACCACCCTAATAAAGTGACAAAAACAGAAGAAACCTGCTAAACGATGTCAAAGTTTGCTGAAAATGCACAGACGTTCGTTCCGGCGCAATGATGCAGCCTTCCCGACGCGTGAATTGCAGGCGGCGAACCTTTGACAATGTGCGGAGTTCAGTTGAAAGCAACTAACACCACAACGCTAACAGCGGTATGACGTATATGTGAATGAACATTTAACAACGACAGCTAAGTCTCACAAACACAAGGAATCAAAACAATAAGTTGTTTCAACATACAACCGTAACTGGACTTTCAAAATGCGAAGAGACAGCGAGCAATCACTACTGCGGTCGTTGCATGCACGCGCCGCGTTACGTATTGATTCAGGTAGTCGAAACAAACGATTTCAAGCGAAGAACTGAGTGAGCCAGAACGGAAGGCGAAACAGAGCTAGAACTTACTTTATTCTTTTAACTGCGGTGATCCACGCTTGTGTACTTCCTCTCTCGTACGACTTGTCCGAGAACCGATGCAGTTTTACAGGTGGATCGCGTGCCTTGGTACTGTCTGCACTGTTGTGGCACACAACAATACTTCGGACCTCGCTTCCGCTTTCGTGGGGTCGCTTCTACCATCGCGGAAATGCAGCTTCACAAAGCAAGCCTCTCGGTTCAGCGCGCCAAGCTCTCGGCACAGCGCCTAAGTTCCCCGCACGGACCGATGAACTCACGTGAGCGCACGTGTGCCGCCGCTGTCGGCTCCCGGTGAAACAGGCTGAATCGGCCGCGCACTTCGCCGCGCCTATCCCCTGTTTCGCCAGCGCTTACCGCTAGAGCCGCAGTGCGGCGCTGCCTTCGCTCCGCAAACTTGGCTGGTACAAGAAACGCGTGATGTACTCCGATAGCGGCAGTCAGTCTTGGGCCGTCGGTGATATGGTCGTCCGTGAAATTCGTCAGCTTTTATGCACGCCTCATTGAACCTTGGAGCGTTATCGCTGGTACTCGCGTTATCTCTAGGATAAACTCGGTTACTCGTGTCCCGTGCGCAATCTTAAAAGAGTAGCCTGAAACAACTGAGAAATTACCAAAGATTTCGGCGCGGCCGGCGACGAGAGGTGGTAACCAGGAGCGTAGTCAGAAATTTTTTTCGGCGGGGAAGGGGGTGGGGGGGGGGCGCCTCCTTGAAATGGTCATTTTTCGCTCTGTATGCCATGGCGAAAAAAATTTCGGGGGGGGGGGGGGGTTGGAACGGACCCGTTGTGCCACTCCCTGGCTACGCCACTGGTGGTAACAGTTTCTTTTGTGGGTGAAGCCCCATCACACTGAAATAAAAGCGTGCGTGGTAGAGGACGCGTAGAAATTATGACTGTCCAGTTGTGCCCGCATGGTTATTTAAGAAGTGCTCGAAAATAAAGAGGGGCTTGGACATCGACCTTCTTGCGATGTGCTGCGCTGACAGCGCATTCTAGGGCATTGCCCTTACCAGCAGAGCGCCTCGACAGCAATGTCGCCGAATTGACCCTGATCTGTCATAACGGACCGAGAGATTTTCCTGCGACCGTCGGTTGGAAACCGCTCACAGTACACGTGATGAGCCCGACTGGCTCCCTACCTGAACGGGCGAGACTTCGTCGATGTGCTGGTAGACGTAGTCCTGGCTCGGGACGACCTCGAGTTGTTCTGGCCTGGTGTCGGAGCTCGAGAAGGACGCAGGTGCCCGGCAGCGCTCGTTCTTGTTCTTGTGTTCTACGCCAGTGAGGACCACGCGCCGCACGCGTGGAGCGTGGTGCGCAGCCGCGTATCGCAGTCGTCTTTTCTTTCGAGTACAACTGTTGAACTGTCGCACACACCCATGCTGGGGGGATTGGCCAAGAACCGGGTAGTTTAAAAGGGCGACCACTGAAAACAAAAGCCTTTTTTGTTCTGTTTCTTTTCAAGTCCTTTTCCTGGGGCTTTTTGAATTATTTTACCTCTTTCCCTATTTATTTAATTCGCGTTTCATTCATCTCTGCTTTTTCTTTTATGGAACATAGCATTTACAGTTCCCTTTATGATTGACAGTGTGGCCAATCCCCGTCGTGGGTATGAGTCAGCATCCACTAGGCCACAAACCAAAACAATGCATTATGTATCCTTCTGCGACGCAGCGTCCTTTTACGGAGACGCGACTTACCTTTGTCATTTCTCTGCGCCATTGGCAAGGAAGAGACCACAGATATTGAGCTAATGATAAACTAAGCATTCTTATTGCCTAAAGTTCCGATTTTGTCACTTCTGGTTAAAATGTTTTCTTTCACACGATCGCTTCTGTGAACGCAGTACCGCGTTTAACAAGACTCTGGACGTGAGGCCTTACGGCACGAATTTCATTATATTTGACAGCGAGGCTGAATACCTCTCGCTTGGTCGCAAAATTTCGTGGCGTAAGCACTAAACTATAGTCCGTGTGTGCCACATAAATTCCGTGTGTGACACCAAAGTCCGTGTGTGACACCAAAGTCTTTACGGCCGGCGTAAACAGCTTCGCTGTTAAATTAAGTGGCGGTGGTAATGTTGTCCCCGTTTGCTGGCGACGACGACCGCTTTTCACTTGATTATCAGTAAAAAATTCACAGGGTCCCTTAGGCATTCACCAAAGATGACTGGAAGGCGAAAGCCATCGTTTTCTTCTCAACCGACGAATTCACTCCCCCCCCCCCCCCCCCGAAAGCTATCCGCAGCCAACGTGGTTTTTCACGGCCGCCGGGATCAGCCCACCTTCTACCAAGCGACGATGCCAAAAATGTAGTCATCATGTCACGTCACGTGATTACTACATTTTATGTAGTCATCATAAAATGTAGTCGTCACATGATGACTACATTTTATGTAGTCATGGTGAGGTCTTGTGATGCGACATCACCATGATGGTGACGTCACGGATTTCGGTGACCGGTGACGCCATGATGACGTCATGAGGTGACGTGGTCACGTGATGATCTTTTCTATCACTCGTGTTGACGCCACCGATGCTGCAGACGTCGACGGTCACTTTTCGCGGTTTATGACGCATCCGAGGTTTTCGCCATAAAAATCCGTGTACGCTTCGAGAATTTCTTTTTTCCGGTGAGTATTGACACGCCACGTATATATACCTGTCTTTCAAGATGCGCGTTCACTCTTCATTGGAGACCATTATATTCCCTTCGGAGAGTCCTAGGATACACACGCTAACTTTCCAAAGGAGAACTGGCATGTACCTTTAAAGAAGTTACATACCGTGTTTTCTCGCACATAACTCGCCGCTGCATATAACCGCAGCCATATCTTTAAATCTACAAAATGAATATATATATATATATATATATATATATATATATATATATATATATATATATATATATATATATATATATATATATATATACACATACATATAACCACTGCATATAACCCGCACTTTTTAAGCACATCTATACCGTTTCTTTTTTTTTCGTGTGGCTTACGTGCGAGAAAATATGGTATGTTGCAAGACAGGAGTCACCAAAGACATTAATACGTAACGTTAGTCTTTTTCTTAGAGTGATACTTCTATATTGTTCGGATATTTCAACTGGCACAGTAATCATCGCGGCCAGCGCTCAATGCTCGGGATATCGCTATTGAGAAATGATCGCGGAGCTGAAGCCGAACCGGCGCCATCTCGAGCAAAGAGACACTTGTCTTAGCGCCGTTAGAACACGGACAGCATTTTCTCGTCCACCGTAACTGGCAGTTTCATTTCCGCGCGGTAATGGGAAGAAGCGGTGGGGACCGACTGATGCTACGGCTTTGCTGCTGTGCCTCCGTCGCTGCCCGCCAGGGCGCAGGAGCGGCGACAGCGATGCTCCCTTCGAAGCAGCCACGGACGGCCACGGTGCGAATGACAAGCCCGCGGGGCCGATAAGGAAGGCCAAATTTCCGGCCCTGGGGCCCCCGGGGCTGCCTGTCGTCGTCCGCTTCTATGGACACGCGCCGGCCCGGCCGAACGAAGAACATCGCACGTTTTCGTGGCGGTTACGCGATGACAAAAACAGTCTCGGTGCGATTGTGGATGGCAGCTGCTAGGGCGACACGTGTGGCGCGTTTTTTTCTCGTCCTCCCGCCTCACTCGCTAACGGCCGCGAAGTAATTACGGGTATCCGAGGCACTCCCTGAATAGAAACCCCCCTCTCTGCACTGTGTTACTTCTAGGTTTAAGACACCGGTGGACGGAGAAGAAAAGAAGCTGCGTGGGCAATAGCTTTTCTTTCTTTTCTTTCTTTTTTTTTTTTTGAACGACGAAAGCGCGAGGTCGGAGTTCGAGCGTGAACAGTTATTCGTAACGTATAAAAAGATCTGAGCTGACGTTCAGAGGCGTACGTTTCAGTTGGAGATTGAACGTCCTTTTCCGCAATTGAAAAGGAAAAAAAAAAATATTGTTCGTCGCGCGAAGGAACGAAAGAAATCCGTTCGATTTCTAAGAAAGGAAGCTTCTTAGTTAAACGAAACGTCGTCCTGGTCCGGTGAAGATCTTTGGTCATCTCATAACTTTTTAAAATTATCTTTGAAGAATTCGTACAAATTTTCATGCTTTCTTGCTGCAAGCTGGTGGATGATGTTTTGTTTTCTCTCTCTTTTATAAACATTGCTGAGCTTCACGGCCTTTTCACCATTTTCTAATATAGTTCCACAGTGTTCTGAGGTGTGAGAAAAGAATGAATGTAGTCGCACCCGCCGCGGAGGTTTGGCGTTTAGGGTGCTCGAATGCTGACCCAGAGGTAGCGGGATCGAATCCTGGCCATGGAGGCCGCATTTCGATGGCGGCGAAACGCTAGAGCTTCGTGTACTTAGATTTAGGTGCGCGTTAAGCGAGCCCAGGTGGTTGAAATTTCCGGCGCCCTCAAGTGCGGTGTCTCTCGTAAATATATCGTGGTTCTGTGATGCTAAACCCAAACAATTATTGTTATATCTGACGTGCTCAATGCTGTGCGCATTTGCAGTGGCAAACATCGATGGCTCGTCTGTATACTGCCGTAAATTGTTGTTTAAGTTTCACTGTTGGAGCTGGTGCTTTTGAATAACACACACGTTATCATAACATGCACGTAATGACGATGGCGAGAATGAAGTGCCGGGGAAGTGTGTTCCACCGGAGTCAACGAGACAAACACACACACACATGGGACACCTTGCGTGCTGTTCTTTTAATCGTCGGCTCTCACCAGGCAGGGGGGCAGAGGGGCTTCACAGTGCGGGATTCAACAAGCGCCTGTGCAGGGAGCCTCTTAGTCAACGGCCCGCAAGTCGGACGCAGTACATGGGCCGTGCAAGCGCGTCCTCGTACACAAACACAGTCATATCACTACTGGAAGAAACAGTAAGGCACCAAAATCTACCGCGCATATCGCACTACGAATGTTGCGCCGCGGGACTTTTGCTGCGCGTCCGGCTTCGTACAAGTATTACTAGAAGCGTGGCCTGTGAGATCGGCATAGCGTGATGCCGGAGCTGATCACGGAGGCCACGCTACATGGAACTATGGCGCCGGCGTCTGTGAGAATATTAAGCGTGACGGTTCATCCGGCTCGGGCAATGATGGGTCACTGTACATGAATCTTGTCTATACATCGTTCTTCTGGCATGAAAGCGATTCTGTGAACTTGCAAGCGGACCATTTTACGACAAAGCATTACGTTATAAACGCAAGAGCTCGCTGCGATTATTTACGTGGGCAGAGGTTTGTTGATTCTGCGCTGAAGGAAACTATGAATTAGTCAAAACAACTGAGGTCAATGAAGGCAGCTAAAGCGCAGCAAATAACGCCACAAGGACGCACGAAACCACCAGTACGATAATCAGCGGATTCACGTACTGACTTTCATACCCATGTTATCCGAGCAATCGCAGCGCCAGGTTTTTTTTTCTTTTTTTACCAGGAAATTCTATGGCGTCCAGTACGGTTAGTAGCATTTTACGACACGACACAGTGATGCAGCAAGGGGCGCATAAGGGTTATCTCAAAGGGCCCGTCTGCGTTAACAGCTCACGTGGTAGCGATAGCACACGTGACTAGAGAGTCGGTGGACCATCCTTTAACATTGATGGTGCTCTTATGGTCTTGATACACCGAGTAAGTGTTTAATTTTGTATGTTCGAGAAATATTTAAGCTAACACGATTCTTCAGCAATGACTTGTACCGTGTAATGCATTATATAGACCCACGTTGCGTGATCGCTTTACCGGCTTCAGTGAATACGATGGCTGCGGCGTTCATTATTTCACCAGTAATGCAAAGCTTGCTTAAGCTCAGGGATCCGAAGAACGATCGAAGGTTTCTATGTTGAGGGGGAAAAGCTCCCTGTTACGAGCTTTTCTTTTTCTCCTGAAATCCTAGTTAATGCATAGATAATTCTGGCTACAGTGTTTTGCCGGTGGCTGAATCACAATCCGGGCGTGCCATAGCTACTATTGAAATCTTCACGGAAGCGTGAAGTGAATGTCGGTGGTCCATAAATCTTATACGATTTCAGGAAATCCGTGTAGGAACAACCACGCAGCACTTTAAAAGGATTACCCCCATCGCTGCAACGCCCTTGTTGGTATGGGAAAAAGCATTAGTATCACCCCCCCCCCCCCCCCCCCCATAAAAAAAAAGGAAAAGAAAAAAGAATGAGGTATGATTAATCCAGTCGCTTGCACAGGTGAAGAAACGACTGATGTGGTATACTTGGAGACCCCGGATGCTATCACCGATGATGACTAATAAGTCTCAGCCGTGAGAGGCGGGCTGTACGTTACCTTACGGAGTGGCTGTGCGCGCACACTGACAAGCTGTAGACTGCAAGACGGACTTTTGCAAAATGGTCTGCACAACACCCGCCTTTGAATTGCGCCTAGAGAGCATCGCATTTGAAGGAACCTTGAATGAATAACGACGTTTCGGACGCCCAGTTTACTGGTGGTTACAATAATTCGTACGCATTTTAGATATAGTTCACGAGACAAAACTAATGGAAGCTGGCGATTAACACGCGAAGTACTACTGTCATGTCTTCTGTATCCGACCCAGCTGGAAATAGCAATATTGTCATTATAGTAGTGGTGTTATATCACTGTCGAGAACAGCTCGTACCTGTCGGGGCATGGCATGGACACGTCACATAATAGGCGTACGGGGGGAGGGGGGGACGAGAGGCGCGAACCCTAAGGGACAGCTCAAGCCCTATTAGTGTTCGAACACTACGGGACAACACAACAAGAACAATGGGACAACACAAGTGCTGGTGTTGTCCCTTAGCGTTCGTGTTCGTCGTTTCAACCCGGTGTGCGTTAACCATATGCCGGGATAAGACTCCGCCCCCCCACCCCCCCGCACCCCCACTCCCAATGGGGAAACCCTGCGCACGCCTATGCGTCCCATCATTTGCTACGGTGGCTAACGGAATAGCCGGAAAGTGGAGCGTCAGCAATTCCAAGCGGTTACTTCCAAGAGGGTACGGCCTTTTTACTGCATCGCTGCGTCTCCTCTCGCCCGGCATTTAGGGTCGCTAGCGGATACGCGCAGAACATTTTATTTTTGCCGGCGACGAAACATTCGTACCGCAATATTCGCGGAGTATTGGATACCGTCTTTTCCACGAGTGCGTCACACCCGCAGACGGCGTGCTACGCAGTTAAACGTCCGAAAAACTATAAGAACGCTGTGGTTTCCCTACGCGGCTCTGTACACGGTGCACGGTGGATGGACGGACGCCGTCCGCGAGAGAACAAACCCTGTACACTATGTACACTGACATCAACCGGTCACGTGACCGGTGAAGCTACGTCACACGCGCGGTTTTTATCTCCGTTCCGTGCAGCACACCCACCAACAAAAATAAGGGTACACTCACATTGGTGACATTGGCTTGGTCCTTCCTGGATAAGCTCACCGAGCCAGGAATGTGAAGACGTAACACTGTTGCGAATGACATGTACAGTCAACCACAAAAGTTTACGGACCACGCGAGCGCGTGGCCAAGAGCCTCTTCGCGACATTTGCAGAGGCCCGTGTACTGCGCGATGTCAGTGCACGTTACAGAACAGCAATTGGCCGAAATTTCCGGAGCCCTCCACTACGGCGTCTCTCATAATCATATAGTGGTTTTGGGGCGTAAAACCCCAGATACTATCATCTTCGCGACATTTCCTCTACGTAAGCGGCGATTCGACAGCAGCGCTACGCTCAGGATGCATCCATCCCTTAATCGATGACCTGGCTATCTTCCCACTCGGCCAGAATATTTTCCACCTTTCCATTTTTAACGCGACGCGCTCTTCGACAGCCGTGGCTACGTGCTTCTGTCTCAAGAGCCGTCAATCAGCATAACTGTCATCAATCGCAATCTTTATCACAAAGTGATATCTGCTCAACGGCACACCGTTCGAAGCACGCCGTGGTGGATTTGATTCTTCTATCAAAGTAGCACTGTGACGTTCATACTGGAGATAAGCGCTTTGCGTGAAAACAACGAACTAACAATGTTCTGCGCAGCAGTAGACGATTTATATACCAGGGAATAACATGGCCCGTTACCGGCCCAGCGCTTCAGTCGACGGTGTATGGCGTCCCCGCAAGGTGGCGTGGTCAGTCAGTTTGGCGGCACGCGCTCGCGTTGTCCGTAAACTTTTGTGGTTGACTGCACATCAGCGCTTCTCACATTTAAGCTGTGAAGCGGGCGATCCAGTGTATTGGAGTATGACGTGTGACTAGACGATTGATCGCCGTGAAAGTTCGAATTTTCATGCGGTGCTGTAACTTTTTCTTCTTTAGTTCTAAAGAGCTCGTCGCTTGGTGTGTTTACCGTCTTTCCTCTTTTCCACCTTTTCTGTTTCGTTACTCTTCATATAGATTCATGAGCTCAACTGAAGCAGGAAGTCCTGCGTATAAAAGGGTTTGCTGATACGGCCATGATTCTGATTGTTATATATCGCCTAATACAAAACTCACATTTAGATTAAGTCATTAGCAAGGCGTTTGAAACATAAGTATTGCGTTTTTACACTTTTTTTTGCCTATATTCACGCTTACACTGCATAACTTCCTGTGTTACGCTTTACTGGTTCATCCAAATACTTGTGTAATCATATCTTGTTCATTTCTTGCTGCAGCGTACGCCCGATTATTGTACTTTTGTAAAACTAAGAACAAGATGTCCCTCTACAGCATTTAACTCTGAAGCCTCTTTTTTGTGTATTTATATGCAATAGCGTATATACTGATTAACGAATAAACTGATACTGAAACATGTATCGCGCCCCCCCCTTGGGGTCGTCAAGCACCCACATATATCACGCGGCGCTCACGGACACTCGAAACCTCGCATTTAGACTTTGAGGATTTCAGTGTTTGCTGACTTCGCAAGCCCCAAATGCGTATCCCTTACTTTTGTCAGGGGGTGTGCGCACGTACTCTCACGAGTCATACGGAGAATATAGGGCCGCATCTCGTCGTCACTACTTCGTTCGCAACAGCGAGAAAAATATGCGCTCGCGTTGTGTGATCACGATACAGCGAGGACAAACCGTACACAGAATAGTTCGCTGTTTTTACACAAAGCTTCGGCACTCTATAGTAATTCGGTTTGTAGGACTCGTCCTCTGTGTCGCGAGCGCTGATTCGTCGCCCGCCTAGTGGAACAAGAATGTTCCCACGCTGTTAACGCGCGATCGCGAAATAACTGTTTCCAGAAACGCGAGTTGGCTCTTTGTAGCTTAATAAAAATCCAAGTTAACTCAATGTAGCGTTCCTTTATATTCCTTGCAGGGTCATTAAAGTAAGACATTAAATTACTTTAGACAGATAAATTATTCATTCAATGATCTAACGTCGATAATTTTGCTATCGGAAATTAATTATTACACGAGGAAATGAAAGTGAAATATTCATGTTTGAATTTCGCTGTTTCTGGATCACTGGAACATGAAAACAAAGTCAGTCATTCGCATATGCCCGAAAGCTAAAGTTTCGCGGTGGGGTATACATGAATGCCCGTCAGGCATGCATGAATTTTCGATAAGGTCCTCCTACTATAACAGATTAAAACAGTTCCGCTTACGGGAGGTGTTCAAGTTGTCAGTTTTTCGTAGCGCAACCTTACTTAATGACCGTGCTGAAAACACCGGACCTGTCATACGCAGGCACACATTCTATGGCCCAGTTCTCCGACAGAATATTCCGTATTCCGGCAGAATATCCGTAAAATCGTGGGAATACATTGCTGCCATGATGATTGTTCCATTGTTGTTCCAACAGGAAGCAGTCGTTTAAAAATATACCATGGGAGTTCCGAAAACGAAGAAAGGGAAACCGCTTTAGTGCGCTGCATCGACAAGCAGCCTCAAAGCATGAAGCAATATGTTTGTGCATATTGCGTAACCGATTTCCGTTAAGTTTTAGAACAGGATCGTATTGAGGTCGTTGGAAATTGAACATATTTTTTCTGCGCTATACGTACGCCCTTGTATTGACGTCACTTCCGTGACGGATATAACGTAATTCATGCGCCTGAATTAGAGCGTCTTTAGTGAGAGTACATCAGTGCATTTTGACCAAGACGCTGATAAGTTGATGCTCTTATCGAAACAAATAGTCATTGGAATGAGCGACGACATACCTGTACTGAACTACTTATTGCCTAGCGTAATTATGAAGTTTGCATACCAGGCTAAAGCAAAATTCTGTGATCTTGAGGCCACGCTAAGAAGGCGCAGGGGAAAGCCGGGGCTGTAACGAGACACTCATATTCATTATTTTGACGTTATCAGTCAACTGCATTGCACTCCCCTCCCCTGAACATTTCTGCATCTCACTTGACGTTGCACTATCCCTCGAATAGGCCCAGCTTTGACCAAGCGACAATGTCATCAGATGACGTCATTGATGAGGTCATGTGACGTAATTTTTGTACCGTTCGTGTTTTCAACGCCGGATTTTTCGACTTACGAGACATTATAAGGCCTTCACCTTAATGAGAGCTGCGGCCATATGTGATCTTTTGAAAGCGATACAGCAGCACATGTTACGTGTGTGCTTGAATGCCCGTGGAAATTTCTGAATCCTCGTACCCCTTTCATCATAGCGTAGAAGCATGGCTTAAGCGTAACTCTACGAAATACATTATTGCACGAGAAGATCGTCAGAATGTCTTGCTTGGCACCCTATCTTGCTGTCATGGTAAAAAAATGATACCGACATTGTATAACACAAGCTACGCCATCAACTAAAAACAGCGCGGCAGACAGTGTTCCGATTGCACATAGGACCCGCGTATATTTGTATCTAATGAACGAATTCATGGGAAGAACCTGTATAACCAACTATATCTCTTTATTACACAATATAAAACAAAACATTTTCAAAATGACTAAAGGATTGACAGCTCGCAGCATCTAAATAGCCCCACGTGCGTCCTTGGACTAGAAAGCTTCGCGCGATATGCGGACTAGTATAGCAAAGAGCAGTAATAAGACTTTCGTGTTTTTCACCGTAATGATTCATCTTTGATAAGTGCCCTTGTAGTTAAAAACATGTATCTTTCTTTTTTCTTTTTTTTCATCTCGCATCGCGATGGCATTAATTGCTGTGAAGGACACGAAATAAATGGAGAAAACTGTAGGCTATAATGAGCACGCCTAATCGATTTGCAGCTGCCCTTAAAGTTTGGTGGTCTCCTTGTGGGCGCCTCGATCAATACTTTGCTAAGGAGCCTTTTTTTATCAACGCGATTAGAAACCTCGCTTTGACGCAATATTCTCGGGCCGCTCGTGGACAATTGCGGACTTGAGTTTGAGGACTGTTTTCGGGAGCTACAAAACGCTTAGTCGGCGAAAAACGACGAAACCGCGGAATTTTCTAGTCAGTTACGAATGTCGGCCTGCGGTTTTAATTTGCGTATTGTCCGCGCGGAGGACAAAAGGCTGGAATGTTCAAAGGACGCCGCCTGTGGGGGGACACTGCGATCGAGACAGATTGGTCGACTGAAGCGACGTCTCGGAGGAGGTTTTGTGCATAGAGCTGTGGCCTCCGCGATCTGCTCCGCGATTAGCGTAACCGGATCTAATAGCGGAGGCCACGATACAGCGATCGGATCACATGGCGGGCAGTCACCTAGACCTAGGACGGTGACAGTCGCGCAAGTAGTTATCGCGGGATATTGACGACGAAATATGTGCAACTGGGACCGATAACAGCCGACACGTGTTAGGGATAAATAAATTGCGCCATCTCGTGCTAAGCGCTGTGAGACAGCTCGTTCTGAGTGTGGCCTCCTAGATGATCACCATGCGGGAAATCCCGCGGCCATTGGAGACCTTGAAGATCGTCTTTTGAGTTACCAAGCTAAAGAATGCGAACATTTCATGGCGCGTGACCACAATACGGTTCCACCAAGTATTTACTGTCAATAATCACTAAAGATGTTAGCTGCTTCCTCCTCCTCCATGTTATGTACCCTATTATAGTGCAATGTGTGGCCGCATCAGCGTGGACTCCGCGATCGGCTCCCGCAGCGCGGCACGCTGCAAGAGTCGATCGCGGGGGCCACGGCGCCAGCCTTTCACTCCGCACGACTGGTAACGGATGGTGCCACATGAAAACGTCAGTGTCCTCTGACAGAGCCCGCATATGACTCAACCAACTAGAGCTCGACAGAGCGCGAGCAAGGTGACCCAGAACGTTAGAGCGTTCACTAACGTTGTGTCTGAAAGCTGAGCCGATATCGTGGTTGTCACGAAAGCTAGAAGAACGACGACTGGGTTTCACCGGATAGCAGTGCACGTACTTACGGAGGCGCATGTTTTTCCCTGCGAAGTTCTTTTGTCTGAGATACGTAATGTCCGCGCTTACACATGTTACATGCAGATCGCAGCAGGTCGCCCTCTACTGCGCTATAATAGAGTTACTGTATATGCTACTTTTAGGTAGCAGAGTTGCACGTCTCTTTTTAAAACGCCGCTAGCAGCCGTGCATTGCTGAGAAGCTGATGCTCAGGCCAATTTTTGTATTTCCGCGGCTGCAACGAACTGGATTGACAATAGTTATTGACAGTAAAGTTAACCGCCGGTGGTGGACACGCTTGGCATGTCGATTGGTGACACGCCAAGCATGTCGCCTGCAAAAACAGAGGGCGGCTTGGCCGCATAGCTGTGGTTGTTAGCCGGACCTATGCGCAACTCTTCTATCTAGAGGTAGCATATACAGTAACTCTACGTTCAGATATCATCCGCGTAACATCATTAGTGCCAATAATTATGACGTGCCCGGTGCACTGTTGGATGGCCCGATCTCAAATCTTTAGCATTTTTAGACGTGCCTTCTTCATTAGGGTAATTGGATGCACTGACAAAAATAAAGCGAGCCATCGCTTGCGATGGTACTTTTGCGAAATGAAATGCAGATAAAATAAACACTAGCCTTTACAAGGTCCGGAAACGTTGAAAAGTTCACTGTGGACTAGATCGTAGGAATGGGAAAGCGGTTCATATGGCGCCATCTTTATCGTCTGCTGACGGACGGTTCTTTCTTGCTGTCTACAGACGTCAACCAGCTTTACTCCCTGAAATTTGAAATTCAGACTGGGAAAACATTATAAGAATCTATCCGCGCTGTCACGCTGCCTTCCGCGAGCAAGCTGCCGACATGAGAATCAAGACCCTGCCACCGTACCGCTAATCGTGACTACCACTTTGGTTTGTTTCGTCCAGGCCTGAAGAAACTGCCCGTCAATCATCTTGTTTCGTTGATATAATAATTAAGCTCGAGCCTATAATATGTGTTTTCCTATCGCGGCGGTAATTCGGGCTTATTTCATTCAGTGATGTCGACCGAGTGTTCCTTAGCCTCATATGCATAAGTTACTGTAATTACGCAATTTGCTTAAACACGTCTAGCTATATTAAAACGAGAAAAAAATTATCACACGGTGTTCAGTGAAGTTATTACAAAAACTAATGGACAAAATATGTCAAGGAAGAAGCTAGTTAGTGCTAACAGTTGTTTTGCGCGCAACGCAGAATACTTTAGACATAGATCCTTATAATAGACAGTTATCGGTTAAAGCACATTCCAATCGGCTATGTAAGAGTGTCGTGAATGAAATCAGTATTGCGGTCGCTATTGGCTCTCAAAAATATGTGCGCCTATTCATCATTTACACGCGTCCAGCAATAATACAAAGGTTAGTAGATCGTATTGCCACTTTTGAGGCCATTTCTTGATTGTTCGTTTATGTTACAAGTGTTGGAAACGCAACGATCGCGTAGTATAACTTCTTTTCTAGAAGCCGTCCTTAAAATAACACATTCTCGACTCAACTGCAACTACAGAAGCTGGTTGCTGTGCGACTGTTTTCTTTATATAAAGGGAAAAAAAACGAAATCGCAATTTTTCTTTAAGACTGGAAACAATCACACCCGCGCGTTTGTATCTGGAGCTGCGCACCGATTCCGCCTGCACGCGTGGCGCACGCACAACCACGTTATTCAGGGCGCATGCGCGATAGTTTTCTCACAGCAAGAAAGCTCCTGCTGGTTGCATCTGGGCGCGAAACAGCGATCAAAAAAACAAGTACAGCTAATATTCCCCCTCTAAAACGTACCGAGGTATCACCCCTTCTCGCTGTTCGGTGGAGGGTCACCCAGCTCGTCGTAGCGACGCGAACGTCACCCAAAGGTCACTCAAAGGTTACCCAGAGGTCACCCAGAGGTCTACCACAAGTCAAGCACAGGTAAGTCACGGCACAACTACTGGTCACCCACGAAGATGCAACGACTGCTGACGCTGCCGCCACTGGGTGCCAACTAGCAAGCGCGTCACGGAGACGCCGGTGGTCGACGGCCTTGGTACGGAGGTTCGGTGCACAACGATGGTTGTAACAGGGTTGACGACTGGAGAGCGTGACGCCATAAGTGGGCCGCTTTGCGCACCTGGTCTCCTGGAGATCCTCGGGAACGAGAGAACACGGCAGGGATCACGCACGACGTTGCTTTTCCGCGCATGCGTACGCTCCGCCACGACAGGAGCGGAATGCGCGGAACACTGTGGACAGTTCAGCGGTCACCTAGCGCTCTCGCACGTACACAGAAGACAAACACCGAAGGGTTGTAACGCCACGCTCTCTTGGACGTCGTCTCGTCTTCGTCGGTGGGTGGTGGCGGTGGTCGTCGTCCTCCGGGCGGCATCTTCCGGCGGGCGGGACTGGTCGGGGTGCAGGCACGGCGGCAGCGGATCGGTCCCTCGCCTGAGACCGTCACCGCGGCTGCGTCCATCGCCACAGGCAGAGCAGCGCCGCGAGCAGCTGTGGGATGGACGACACTGCGGGGCTGATCGACGGCGCTCCGCTCGGTTGGAAGTCGCAATCACCTGCACGAAGAGAAAGAAATGAATAAAAGGAGTGCGAAGGAAGGAAGAAATAGACTGAAATTTAGACAGGGAGGTTAGCGAGTTCTCAAACCGGTTGGCTACCCTGTGATGGGAAAAGGGCTTAAAGAGAGTAAAAGACAATAGGTATGAGATGTTGCAAGAGGAAGAAGGGAAGAAGAGTAAAAAAAGAAAAGAAGAAGAAAATTTAAAATAACTGAGATGGTCAGCGCAAATGGGACACGAAAACTAAGAAAGTACACGACACAAGTGCTGGCCGTCATGAGTATGTTCCAACTAGCCCAATTTGCTACATTAGTTCAGAATAACTGAAAGCTGGGCTAGTTGGTAGGTACTCACGTTAAAGAGACGGGGCGTGCAAACACAGATACAAGAGGGAATTTTATCGCGTTTGTGATGTTTTGACTTCTTTTTTGTGTGCGTGTTTGCACGCCCTGTCTCTTTATTTATAATTTATTTGGATTACTGAAAGCCCGTATGGGCTGTTACAGGGTGGGATTTGCACTTACAATACAGTGAAAATCTGTCACTGTGATATACAATACTTTACAGGAGGAGAAATAAACGCTCAAGCAATAGTAATTACAACTTACAAAAAATACAACTCCAGATTTCGTTCAAACATGAAAAAGGATGGGAGAACGTGACACTGTTCAAGATAGTTGCCCGTAAAAGGCGCAATAACGCCTTCTGTGCTGAGGAAGGCCTCGACCAGTGTCCCAGGACATGACTTCGCTAACATATGCGCACATCGAATGTACGAGCAGACACGTAGCCTTTTGTGCTTGTTGGTGCGCTATGCCTTTAAAGTGCATACTAAGGTGCTACACTGCATAGTAACTATAACTGCCGCGTAAATGCGCTTGTCAAACCGCAATGTCCAAACTTTTCTACTAAGCTTCTCTATACGCAGTGATTCATCTTCTCGCTAACATAAGGAAGTTGAAGATTGCGGTCATATTGATCCGCAAATGGAGGTTTTTGGATTGGATCAAGATATGTGATGCTTTATCTACATAGTAAGAGCACAGCATGTACTTGCCAAACCGCACTTCTTTCTGCGAGAACGCCACTGCAGTGCCGCACAGAAACGTGGCCTCCGTGATTAGCTCCTGCAGCGCGCCTGCCGGAGCTAATCGCGTAGGCCACGACAGAAACGACGCACTTGCGTGGCCACTCACCTGCGGCGCTGATGTTGAAAGTGATGTTCCCCGTGACACCAGGCAACACCGTGCGACGACAAGTGTCATGCAGGCCGGACAGCTGGGTTACCTTGTCCGCCTCGGAGAACACCTGCGAGCGTGTCATCTGGGCTTTAGATACCGTTCCTATTTGTGCCGGATCACTTCGGCTGAAACTCCGGACGGAGCCTAAAGGTGTAATAAGGCGAGGAATGAACTCAGCAGAACCATGCCTGCCCCTAAGATGCTTTATTTCATAGAATCCCGTATGGTTTTTGTAGATTTACCATTCACGCTACTTGGCTGAACAATTTTTATCGGAATACCTTCACTTTGCGTGTTTTATCATGATTCATAGTGAAGAGGAAGTCGGCATCACTTCGTACGAGAGTTCAGATGTGGTTGCACGACACGCCGTGGTAGACTAGCGGCTCCGGTGTTTCGCTACTAAGCTCGAAGACGCGGGTTCGGTTCCCAGCGACGGCTGCCACACTTAGATAAGAGCGAAATCCAAAACAACAACAACAACAACAACAAGAAACTGTGTAGTTAGATTTAGGCGCACGCTAACATACACCAGGGGTCGAAATTAACCCGCATGTGCCTCACTACGGCGTGCCTCAAAATGATATCATAGTTTGGCACGTAAAATCCAGTAATTTTATTGTTGACCTTTCAGTACTGCGAGAATAACGAAGAAGTAGTATTCGCATAGCTTCACATACGTCATGCATATTGTATTTATTTGCGAAGCTTCCACTGTGCTCAGGAATTAAGCGGAACTAAATAACGCGCAGCTTTTAATAGAGCTGACCGTACAACAATATAGTGACCCGAAGACATAAGCGCGGGCCTCTTATACAGCATAACTGCATATATCCAATGCCCGATTTCAAACTACCCATTTATTATTTAATTTGTGGTTTACGCCATCCACTGCATTAGATATACACCCAACCTGTAATCGTTTATGGCGTTTCTTCGGAGCTACAAGAATGACGTCACAAAAAGAAGACGACTGGAGCAGCTTCAAATGTATCGGCTCTAGAGAATACGCCTGATATATGATCCTAGCGTGTGCGCTACAGTCTCTGGTGGTGTTACAGCGACAATGCCACTGCGCACAGGCGGGCGTTTGTCTCTTGAAAGAGTAGCTGTCAGGAAGGAAGGAAGGAAGGAAGCAAACAGAAAGGGTGAAGGCAGGGAGGTTAACCAGAAGTACTTCCGGTCGGCTACCCTACACTAGGGGGATTAGGGAAGGGGAATAGAAAGATGAGAGAGAGAGAGGAGGGAGAGCTGTCAGTGTGGTGAAGAAATACGGCGGCTGCACGTTTGCAGCTCACTTACGAAACAGAATTTATCCTTGGAGCCCTTGAGACCCGTGATGAGGTAGTTCCGGCCGTTCTCTTGCCAGCCGCCGTGACACTGGAACGCTGAAAGAAAACAGTCAGGTTACACGTACGTTTTGCTATGCTGTATAAAGGGGTGCTAGAGGATGTAGCCTTCTGTAAGCAATTCGTGTCGCTTCGCTATGTTGCCATATTTAGCAACATATATCATCAGATACAAAAGATAAAGACGTAGGCAGCATAGCGCCTGTGCTGTATACGTCTCTGTCTTTTGTATTCCGTGTCTTATACGCTAATAATAATAATATCTGGGGTTTTACGTCCCAAAACCACGGTATGATTATGAGAGACGCCGTAGTGGAGGGCTCCGGAAATTTTGACCATCTGGTGTTCTTCAACGTGCACTGACATCGCACAGTACACGGGCCTCTACCATTTCGCCTCCATCGAAATGCGACCGCCACGGCCGGGATCGAACCCGTGACCTTCGGGTCAGCAGCCGAGCAGTGTCTTATGCGCTACCCATTCGATGTTATACGTCTTCGCTTTCCCTCGCATCTGCTGTACTCGGTAGTGGGGCTTGCACAATTCCTGTGGCGCTTACCCGCCCGAGTTGTTTTAGGCGAGCGACACATGGACCAAGCTCAAGCCCTAAACAGCTCTGCTGTTAAAAATTAACATCCAAGCAAAACAGCATAGCCCCACTAATTAAAGAGGTCTAACGAATCAATCTAATTAAATGTCTCGCTATCACACATGCGGGTGCGCACCCATGCTAATAGATACAGAAGTTGTTTCCAGACGTAGATGCCAGAGAAGTCGCGAAATATTGAAAACTTTTCATGCTAAAGAAATTCGAGACGGTGCCTGCGTCACCAAAGCTTTCGGTTTCGTTATCGTACAGGAAATATTCTTATCCGCTAAGCACGTGGTCTCACTCTACGCTACGTGTTACCTGAAAATTTCTGCCTTTGTGGTAATCATTCGATGTTTAACTTTCTGTTCCAGCTTGTGATGTCTTAACCTTCGTATTAGTCCACGTGTTCCTCAGTTTCTGTGTGTTTTGATCGCTTATATGCGTTTAATTTTTAATAATGTATTCATTGAACAGTCGGCGCTCATCCCATGTTTTCTAGTCTACACTTTCGGCGTTTGGTGCTGCAAGATAAGTATGTTACCGTAACAATTGGCTTACCTGTTCCACACTATCCATTAACTAAATGCGGCCGCACCGGGCAAACATTCCGAGATACTGCGAAACTCTGTGAGGTCTTTTTTTTTTTTTTTTTTTTTTTTTTTTTTTTTTGGCAGTCAATTTGTACTCGATTCGTGAGGCAGTCGATTTTTGATGCAGTAAACTTCTTTAGCGAAATCATTTGATGATTACTGGAAAAAGCGATGGAAGGCCTCTGTAAGAGACGCGACATGTACCGGTAGCGCATGAATTCGCAGAGCAGGCGAGTCCATACTCACTCCGGCTGGCGACCAGCGCCCGGGGAGTGGCGGCCGCCGGCGACGTGGCCGCGGCCGACGAGACCTGCTCATCGCCGCCGCAGCCCGCTGCCCGGAACTCCAGGTGGCTGTGGCCGCCGGCATCCGAGCACGTCCCGGCACCCGTCGGGCTTCCACGATGCCCGACCCGTGGCCCGAAGGCCGTCGGTGAGCGCCAGCGCCAGGACACGGATGGGACAACGCCGAACCGTCGCCACCGAACGGCGCCGACAAAGCTGCAAACGAGGCCGCTAATGATGAAGCGCTGTATGGTTGGTGTAGGTACAGGGTCGACCGCTTCTAAATGTGATACCTAATTAATATTCAGGCCTTCAACGTTATTGTTAAATAGTTGATACTGTTAAACACTGTTAAATAGTTGATCTGTCTTTTTTTTGTGTTGCTTTATACTGTATTTATTATTTGTTTTTTGGTTCCATGCCTTTTTGCTTTTTCATTTTATATTGTGTATTATTTGTTTTTACGGTACTAACAGCTGCTAGTAATTGTTTTATTTCTTTGTAATCCTCAACGAGGGTCCCGTTGCAGTCGTGTACATTTGGGACCCTCGTCTGTATATTTTACTTCCTGTAACATCCTTTTATAGCATGATAATAAACTTATTGATTGATTGATTGATTGATTGATTGATTGATTGATTGATTGATTGATTGATTGATTATACTACACAACCTAAAGAAAAAATGGCAGCTCCTCCCAAAGCCACAGCTATCCTTCCCACAGAGAATTTTCATAAATACTCCATCCAATAGCGCTTACTCATAGACCGTGACGTCAAACACTTCTCAAGCGTTTCACGCTGCTGACTTTCTCATACAGACCTTCGTTCGTGTTACTGTTTTTAGGTCAGAAACTTCAACGTTTTGGTGCATTTCGTCAGACATTCTGACATCCCTTTTCAGCCAAAAGTAAGGTCTTAGGTAGTAACGACTAACCCTTTTTATTCTTAATATGCGTAGCATCTACATTAGCCGAGAAAAAGTACTTACAGTTCGAGTGGAAAACCACCTTGCACGACTGTCTTTCTCAGGTGAAAGGGCAGGCGCACCACTGTTCTGTGGGCGGCCGGAGCTTACCTTTTTTCTTACGTTGTAACCGAATAGGGAACGTTTGTTGTACTTCACGAGCGAAACTTTCTTTTATATGAAGTCTAATCGTGGTGTCGAACAAACGCGAATAATAATTTTTCGAATTATGTATTAAACATCGGCTTCGTGAGGACTTGAATACCAACGTGGTGTTCCACCTGAGATGTGGACGACCCTGTACATTCAGGTAGAGCCACTGGGTTGCTGTACTGTCGGAACAAACAGTCTTAGAATGCCGACCTAAACTGTCGTCCCAGCGGAAGTCTGTCGAGGCTTTATTGATTTCTTTTTTCAGTGGCTGTAGCCTATTAGACAAACTATCGTACTCCTGCTCCTCATCTTCTCTTTATTTCTTTTAGCGTGCCTTCTTTCACTCTCCACTCTTCTCTCCGTTTTTCCCCTTTCCCCGTGTAGGGTAGTAAACCAGATCCATCAATTCGAATTTAACATCTTTACTTTTCCCTGATTTGTAACTCTCTGTATAGATGCATATATATGCTTTATCTTAACATCTAATCATCGCCTAAGCCACCATATTATTTGCGGTGGCATTGTCACCTGGAATAGGGAAGAATAAAAAAAAAGGCTGGTAAAACGCTGGAAGTTGTCCTTACCCAGCAGCGTGATGAAATCTTGTGACTCTGGGTCGAACGCTGGTGGCGCGCAGGCGTCCCGCGCTGTTCGGCTCAGTTCACCTGAAAGGAAATCGTTGTTGAATTCCTCGTGGCATTCATTTAAGGGTTGCTTCGGTTCAGAAGTAGTTCTGCATCAGTGAGCGGTCCATGTCCGATGATGATGATGATGACGTGTGGTGCTTTGTAAAGCAAGTGTAAATGGTGGCTGGAATAGCGCCATTAAATTGGTATCATCGTCAGCAGCAGCATCACAAGCCTATCTTAGTGTATATGCTACCTTTAGGTAGCAGAGTTGCGATTCTGTCTTCCAAACGGACGCTAGGCAACCACGCGTTGCGGAAAAGCTGACGCTCAGGCCAATATTTGTATTTTTCGACGTCGCCGCGTCCAAGGGTTGCCAGGTTTGGGTACTTCGAGCGATTTTGGGTACTTTTTTAGGCCGGTGGTGACAAGAAAAAAAAACGTGTTAGCTACTTGGCTTCTTTTTGGCCACATTGTTGTTTCCTTGATTTGAGCCAAATTATCAAGATCTGGTGACATTGCAGCCGCTGTCGTTCGAGTACGTGGTGTAAAAACATGGCAACCAAATCGTGTTTCCAGCTCCCATAATTGGATTGGGCACTTCGATTACACCTACAACTGACTTTAACTAAAAGAGATGACTCATTAGCTTAAGCAGCGGTAATGGTCAATGGTGGGAATCAACATAAATATTACAACTGCACGTTCGTGATCTTCCTACTCAAGTGAGCCCCGCGTGCAGGAAGATAAGGCTTTTGGATACGAGGCCGGGACACGGGGAAAACTCTTGCGTGGAACCTCATGCCGCAAACCACCTATTGCTTAATGCGACTTTAAACCCCAATTCGAAGTCAAAGGGAATCTAAAGGGCTCCAGGGTGTTCTGCACTCATCTACCTTAGAATCCGACATCCCACGAACTGTTTGCGTCGTTTCTTATGATTAGGTACGACCTTTGACTCATGCATATTAACTGTTCGGACTGTGTCATCATGCGATAAATCATTGCGAAGGTGACTACAATGTTTTCATCGCAGCAACTGGGATTTTGAGCGCACTCATACCGTGAGCTCATTCTTATTGTTACTTCTAGTCCTTTTAAGAAAAGTCATGCAAGACGCGCGACGAGAGTATCATTTTTCGTAACCGCGCAAAGTTTCGTCATCATACACGAAATGATTTTTGAACTTAAAAATTTATGCTTACATCACAGCAATTCTGATATTGAATTATGCCTTCGCATTAAAAACTTCGCCCAAAAGCTTTTTGCATTTAGCCATTTAAATAAATATGTCGAAGTTATTTTCCCAGACGCGTGGCTATTTGGGGGTAATTTTTCTCCCCTTGGCTCAAGGTGGCTACTTTTTGGCTAGTTTTTCCAATTTTCTGGCAATTTTCGTGCCGTTTCGGCCTGGCAACTCTGGCCGATGCAGCGAGCTGGATTGGCACTAGTCATCGACAATAATATTAATCATCGGTCTTCGACACGCCAAACATGTCGATCGGCGCCACGGTAAGCATGTCACCTGCAAAAACGGAGTGAGGCTTCCCCGCATAGCTGTGGTTGCTTGCCAGACCTACACGCAACTCTGCTGTCTAAAGGCAGCATATGCAGTAACCCTAGTCTGTCTTATTTTCACAGCGGGACGAAAGCCTGTCCCAATGATCTACAAGCTATAGTCTACGCTGTGCAAGCTGATTCCATTTTGTGCCCACAAATTTCTTAATTTCGTCGCTCCACTTAACCCTTAGTAATATGTGTAGTGAGGCTAGGGGATATCATACAGAAGAGTCATCTACTAAAAAAGTATTAGTGTAGGTCGCACTGACGCCTTTATTGAGGTTCATGTCTCTCCGTAACGCATGTTGAACGCTCTTATAACCTACCATCTCTAGGGATCAAAAATAAAATAATGCTTCAATGTCGCAGACACTACTCACCCATTTGAATTTCCAATACGTGTGAGTCTCTCCGATGAATGGCCACGCAAACGTAGCCGTTATTGCTGAAAATAAAAAAAAAAGCGAAAGTAAGTATTAAAGAGTTCTAGAGCTCTGGAACACGCGAAGTGTTCTAGGAAATATAACACGCACAACGCAACGTCTTTAGGGAACCAGACGGATCGCACGGATAGCTCGACCACAGACTTTCCTTTTATTACCGCGTGGATGTGAGTGGTTGAATTTTACCGAAGTAAAGTAACAACCGTTGGACAAATAAAGTTTATTCAATTCAAATCAGCCAGTTAAATCCTTGAAATCACAGAGGAAAGGAAAATTGATGTACATTTACAGTGTTTCCGCCTTCAATGCAAAGCGGGAGGCGGAATCATTTGATAGGACAAAGCGTTTGCAGTATCCCCTGCATACCATTAGGCAGTAGGCTGAGCGCCACAAGGGAAAAGGGTAGGAAAAAAAGTCATACGGTCCCTCATGTATCCATCTAGTCGACTGGACGGCGAAAGCCATTTTTAATATTTTTTTCCAAGTCGATTGCCTTGATTCCCCCTCCCCCCCGAAAGTTTTCGGCACCTAACGTGGTCTTGCAGTGCCTCCGCGATCGGACCCCCTTTGGCGAAGAGACGATGTCATGTGATGACGTCATCATGTGACGTCACGTTATGCGACGTCATAGTGGTGTTATGATGACGTCAGAATGACGTCATACATTTTCTCGATCAGTGACGTCATGGTGACGTCATGCGGTGACGTCATCACAGGACGATTTTTGTTTGCATCACTTCGGGTTGACGTCCGCGACGCCGACAGTCCCTTTTCTCGTTTGATCTAAGGCTTTCGTCTGAAAGAAAGCACAGAGTAAACAGAAGATGGAAGCAACGTGCGGAGCGGCCGTCCTCTCCCCAAGTCTGCGACTTCCGCCGACCAAACGACGAAGACTTCTCCGCACATACCAGGCACTCGCATCACTGTACACTACGCATACACTTAGGAGCTGAGTGTGTGTACGGTATCTTACCATCCGGACGTGCTGTAGCCAATGAGGGTGCTGGCGTTGGTGCCCTGCGCCAGCTCCTGGATGCACGTGACGCGCAGTTCGGGCTGCTGCGTCTCCCCCGAGGAGTGCTGCGCCCGGTGGACGCGCATCTGGCGCGAGCCGAACACGAAGCTGCGCCGGCCGTCCAGGCTGTGCCAGCGACGGGAACCCGACGCGCTCCACGGAGGGAAGTGGCAACCCGCGCTCGGCTGTCGGCCTGGCAAAGAGAGGGACAGAAAACGAAACGGAGAGGTTGACCAGAGGAGATCTCGGGTTGGCTGTGCTTGGGAAATGTGGTAGGCTATAGAAGAATGAAAGAGGATAAGAGTTTATGAAGGAGACACGAAGTCACTATGATAACAGCAATGTCCGACAAAAATGTTACCGCTACACATTCAAAATGTTTCGTTAATTCTTTCATAGCGACTCGCTGTGAAGTCTGCGTAGGATAGTGCCCTTGACATTTGCTTTCTGTGAGTGGCCAGTTGTGTAGTTCGCCTAGTGCGAGCGAGAGAGCTGCTCATAGGCCACTGTGTGGACTCCTCCCTTTTTTTTATTTTTTTTTATTTTCTCTCTCCCTCTATCCTCTTTTCGATCCCTCTTTCCCCGCCCCTGTACAGGGTAGCAAACCGGTTCTTCTACCAGGTTGACCTCCCTGTCTTTTCCTTTATCTATTTCTCTCTCTCTCTCTCTGCGGCCGGGTGGGACGAAGCAATCGCGCACTTTCCCTTCAAGAGCCAGCCTGGCAAAAAAAGAAACAAAAATAGAAAACCAAGCTGCTCAGAATACAAGTATTGGGTCCCAAAATGTGTGACTGATAATGGTGGCCTAGCCCGGGCCAGTGATTCATCATTGGACCTAAATAAAGCTTATTATCTACCTGCTGCCTACTGCGGCGTGCCCCGTTACCATGGTCTTTGGAACACCAGCGCAACATTTAGAAAACACGGACAGACAAAGATACACGTAACAAAGGCGCTGTGTTGTTCGTATCTTTGTATGGCCATATTTCCTTACATTTCGCGCTGGTGTTCTCAAGATCATGTACACGACCAACTAGCCCGTCAATACCACCCATTACCATATCCTGGCGTTGGCACATCAACTACCAGAAATTGATTATTTCCTGCTTTTTAACAACGGCCGCGTTCACTGTTGAACAGATCAGAGACACTGAGACAATGCGCAAATCACAGTGATGTGATTAACGGCAAACGCTCGCTTACTCTTGGTGAGTGTCATGATGCGCGAGCCCTCGGAGGCGGAGACGAGGCCGTCGCAGGTTGCATCAGGCGACTGCGACACCCGAAACGAGTTCTGGTGGCCCACGTGCTCGTACACCTGCGGAAAACGACGAAGGTTGTTGGCTGTAAAGGTCACCTTAACTTGACACTCACCGAGATGGTACAGAGCTTTTCAGAACGTTGAAAAAGCAAATGTAGACATTCACATGGATCATGTGTCTCTCGATCTAGGTGAATGTCTATTTTCGCCTCCAATGTTCCCAAAAGGTCACCAGCTTGCCAATACCACCACACGAGGACAAAGCAGTCTGATTTATTCTTTGACGTCTCGTAATTGCTTCAAGACATGATTTGTCATTTTTTGCCTCAATCGAAACGGAGCAATAGACACATCAATGGGCGTAAAGATATAACAAATATGGTAAATGCGTCTCTAGACAAAGCGGTGGACACAAACGCATTTCTAATGCTAGAAACCAAAGTTGAATATGAAGTTGAAATCCTTCGTGACTGGTCGATGCCCATTTTAGGGGATTGGCCAAGAAACGGAAAGTTTAACGCAGGTTTAAACTCTGTTGTGTTGTCGTCGTCTTCTACTTCGAGGCCAATGATATTGATAGTTACACAAATCAGTCGACTTTTATTTCAGTGTCATATGGACACTGGTCGGCGCGGGGCGGTCTTACCAAAGGTGTACACGCGCATATTGCTGATATTCGCTTAACCATTCCATGCGTGATAAATAATTCAATAGAATAGTTGGTCTGGATAGCACTCCCGGAATTTCGCAACGTTCTCACTCCGGGCGATGATCTTCTAGCAGCGCGAGTTCCAGCCAACTAGGCCCTCTGCGCAGGAGTTTTTCAGGGAGCATGGCGCCGCCTGCCGAACGCGAGAAAATTCTAATCGAGTAACTCTGGATACCTACGTCAGTCGGCTGTGCTACAATCGGATGCGAAGCAGCTGTTTGAACTTGGTTATGGCGCGTTTTGTTGAGTGTGTTTCTCGCATTTCACGACACCAGGCGCCGACAAGCCGTGAAGGTGCTTCGCAGCTAATACAGCGAGTGCTACACCGACGCGTGATACGACGAAGCTTCTTCATCAACGATACTGCTAAAACGGATGCTTGGGAGTTGTTTCATACTTACGAAAAATAAAACTGCGCAAAAAAAAAAAAAAAAAAAAAAAAAAAAAAAAAAAAGACAGGACAGACGGGGTTCCTGTGCTAGGAAAGATGAAACAGCGTGACAGTAATCTGTGACACTGGTGTGTCGTAAATTGTCGCGAGCAAGAGCGGCTCAAGCAGAATGTTTGATCTTACCGGTTTCCACACTCGGACAAGCGTGTCGTCGCAAACTTTAGGCAAAGTTAATCAAACTGTTTACTGCGGGGTGGCGTCGGCAGGCTTTTAAAAGGATGTTATCGACCACTCTTCTGTAGAAAAAAAATAAATAAATAAAACTTGTGCATTTCCGCGATTTAAACGCGCAGCATGGCAGGATTGAATTTTACTGCAACGAGACCTTTCCATATTGAACGTAAGCACGCAAATTAACTGCCTAGTTTGTGAAGCTGGTTTACGTTCATTACGAAAGAGCGCAATAAACTGAATACACGAAAATGCGCTGAAAAGTACGGTTTTCACGCACAAGAAGCGAGCGTACTAATGGGAGATTGTAACCGAATATGCAAATGGCTTCCCATTTAAGTGGGCTAGCTTTGTATACCTCGATCGTTTGCGTCAGCTAACTGAATTTTCATCATCGCTTTTATAGTATGTAGAATTTAAGCGGAATTAAAGGAAAGTTCCACGAAGCGCTTGGGACGTACTATAGATCTTGACGTAGTTTGCCTTCCTGAGTTTACAGTGGCGATCAATATGAGTTGCAACACGGTGGCCATGTTGAAAGAGCCCCAAGCCTGCAATGCACAACCGGCAAACGTGAAACTTGTTTTGCAAAATACCATTAGTCGGAACAGTGTTTACGACACTGTTCGTGTCGAACCCTGTTACGTCACTGTTCGCATTACATCGATTTCCACAGTGCGTGGGGTCTGCCGTATTTTTTTTCTCTCGATTATCTTCGAGTTTAAAGGGACTCTAAAGTGAAACACTGAATCGGTTTAGATTGATAACTTATATACTTTGAGAACTATAACATCGTTAATTCTACCGTAATAGGCTTATTATTAGAAGAGAAAATCAGTCAAATTTTCAGTTTTAGATCTCGCGCCGAAATATCCGCTCGTGACGTCACAGATTTTTAAGGCGTATTTCTCGTAATTTGGTGACATTGGCTTAACAAAAATTTCCTAAATCTTGGTATGTTAAAGTCTATGGCCCCCCTCAGATGATAATGTACTTCATTTTTACCGATTCCGGAACTGCGTAGGACCTAGTAAGCACCGTCATGATCTGTGACGTCACGGCGTTTGGTGCGGGAATTTCAAGGTGGTGTCGCCACCCGTATTTTTCTTTTTTTTTTTTGCGCGCCTTCTATTTTTCCAAGCGTCTAGTGGAATAGCCGAAAGAGTGCATTCCTAATATGATATAAGTCGTCTTCCTCTTTAGTTTCCACTTAGTATTTTGGATGTCGCAGTGCGTCACTAAAGCGATAACAACATGGAGTGTATCTTCGCTTGTTACTGAATATACCCGGCGCACGATGTTCAATATCACAATCGTTGTCATAGCTACGTGACCTTTACGGCGAGGTTGGCCGAAATCTACACGGTACGAAATGAAAACCGTCTCCGCCGTAGGATGGCAGAAGGATACAGACACGTGGGTTGCATTTGCTATAGCAAATATAGTATACTTGAAGCCGCGTTTCGAGTGCAGCATACACGGCGCACTGAACGAGTCGCGGTGCTTTAACAAAAGCCGGTGTCGTGCTTTATTTTGCCGTCAACCGAGGCCGCTGAGAGTGTGGCTCGGCAAAGAAAATGCTACGGCCCGCGCGGGTATTTTTGGGCTGTCGCAGCGGCGGTGCGCGCACGAAACCGAACCTCCGCCGCGGTCGGTCGGTCTTTGGGGGGGCGGACTATCCGATTCCCATTTCAATTTAAAACCAAGAGGAGCGACTCTCGTTCACGTGTGGGACCCCGGAGTAGAAAGAAATGAAAGCAATCAGGCTCGCATCAAATCTCCATCAGCTGCCGCGCCGTGTGTGATGCCGACCGAAGCGCCCGCTGCCTGCCTCCACCCTCCCGTCCTCCTTTATTTCTCTCTTTCTCTCTTGTGAAATGCCTTTTCTCAAAGCAGCTGCTAGGAGGTTCTGCCACGCGCGGCGGGAAATTCGAAACCCTCTCTTCTTTTTTTTTTTTACCCTTCCTCCTCTGAAGAGCCATTTCGAGTCTGCTTTTTCACGAATTACCTCGGCTGAGAGTGGCTATAGATGTCCGCGCTACGCAGTGCTTCCTGAGAGGCTGTAGAAATAAGCGTCATTTCCTATATTGTGAACCACTATATATATATATATATATATATATATATATATATATATATATATATATATATTCTCCTTGCTGCAGACGAGAAAAGGGAGTGGGAAACGTCACACGCGTCGTCTCATGGCGCGCTGTTTTCTTGACGACGCCATAGTCTCGGCGGGCGGAAGTTGGCGATTTGTGGCCACTTTCGAGACGGCGATGAAACCGCCGAGCTAAACGGACAATTTGTTACATATGGCTTGAATGAGCATTTCGTTTCTTTTGTACCGAAGCTCGCCGAGTTCCTCGTCAACGCGTCGTCGGGATTTTCAAATCTAGCTCCGCATTCATTTTGAAGCACTATAGAGTGTTCTTTCTGTCGATTTGGTACTCGCCGGAGTCCAGGTGCCGATTCGCACCACCGCCGATTTTATTACGTGGCTTAGGCGTATAGGCAGCCGGGAAAATTATGCGTGACATGCAGTTCCAGCATGTTATTAGTTTGTGCGAAGTAGAAATGATTTCTTTTCCTAGCTATGAAAAGTTCGTTAAAGGGACACTAAAGAGAGGTGAAAAAAAAAACAATTTTTCTCGTGTCGGTAAATTGAAATCTCACAATAGCGAAAGGGTGCACTCTTACACCATATTACGCTGTCAAAATCTGCAATTGAATTATTACATACGTAGAGCTGGGCTCGAGGCGTCTCCGTTGTGCATGTTTTGCAACGAAATCGAAACCATGAACCATTTCTTTTTATTCTGTCACCGAAATTCTAATCATAGAAAAAAGATATTCTAGCTTCACTTGAGAAGATGAGATGAGCAATAAAAGTTGCAGTAATTTTATCATTTGCCGGCACTAAATCAGGTTGCAACCAGGGATGTCCGCTCTGCTGCGTTAGATTACGTAAATCACGCAAAAAGATTGCCCTGTTAGCCTATTTTTATTTCTTCGTATTCTTGGTTCCGTATCCTTGACTATATCCGTCATATACCACATCTTATAGCCTGGCCACTGGCTCGTTAAGCGTTGCGTTATAAGTTATTCGATGCATTATTGTTAGTCTAAATTTCCAGTGTTTTTAGCCTCATAGGTCTTGACCTTAAGCATCTTGCCGCCCGGTTCTTGGCTTCAAATGCTTTTTCTCTCTCCTTTCGTATCAGTGAGCACGCTTAAAGATACGCAAGGATGGGGACGACTAGGGGTGAAAGAAGGTGCGCCCCTTCGCCAGCGCGCGTCGCGACTTTGAGTACTTTCTTATCTTAGTGTGATAGTGAGCGAGCGCGCGTAGCGGCATCCCGTGACGGCCACGGTAACTACGCAGCACACGGCGCTCAAATCAGCGAATGGACGTGGACATTGGGTCTATATGGCGCCGTCATTCGGGTTCACGGCATTGTTTGTCGAGAGAAGAGGGACCGATTTCTAGCTGACTGAGAAGTAATTGCAAATTCCAGGCAGCGTGCTGCGCTATAATGTTTGGCTCACGTGCTCTCAAGTGCCTCGACTACTGATCGGCAGCGTTCTCTGACCTTGCTGAAGAAGTGTTGCAGGGCCCCCTTTAAAGGGATGCTTGAGACGAAAGAAAGCCGATTTATTCACATGTTCGTTTCGATTCTTCATTTCTCCGTTTATCCTTTCACGTTGCCAGCTGCCTTATTACGGAAACCGTTAAACAATAAACACACGCTCAACATTATCGAGAATATAGACCTCGTCAGTAGCATATCTGCTCATTTGAGTTTGTCTGTATGTATAGGCGAGTCAAACTTTAAAAAAATTTAATCCCGGTGGAATCTCCACACTTCTACTTGTACTTTATGAAATACGGCTTGTGGCCAAATTACTAACGCAGATTAAGCGAGAGCGGTCGGTTATTTCGAAATTTCGAAGGCAGTGGCAGATGATGCGGATTACTCGACTCGTGTCAATTTAATCTGCGCAGCGGCAACTGTAGCGGATTAAAGATTATTACGAAAGCTCAGCGCCAGACTCGAATCGGAGATGAACTTCCCGCAAATCGAATGAGAGCGTTTTACTGATGCGTAACTGTCCTGCTTTATAAAGACCGAAATTTCAAAGCCAATGGCGTTGCGCAATACTCGAAGTTCGAGAGTGTGATATTTTAAAGCTTTTATTCGGTTTATACCCTTTGCTGAGGTCTTATGGCTAAAAGTGCGTATGACAAAGAATGTAAAACCTTGAGGCAGGCATATGATAGCATTTTTTTTCAGCGCTGGATTAACTGCCTAAGGCGACTGTTGCAGTTCTAGATTATGCGCTGTTAGGAACCTGATTTCACCTAGTGAAGCCCGAGGCGTCGACTTTGACGAACAGTGTTCGCGTGAATAACGAAATTTATAAGTAGAGTTCGCATTGTGATAGCCGCACAAGTCACAAATTATGATTGCCTGTCGGCAAAAATGTCTAATTTTCATAACTTTATTTTTCTCAATGCCGAGCTGTTTACTCTTGAAATCAATCAACGAAGCAAAATGATGTCTCGTGGGTTTCTATTGAGCCGTTGTAACCACAAATACAAATGGAAATATTTTTTTGCGAACTATTGCGTTATTCTCACTCGGCGTTTTCCGGTGACGTCTACGGGGTGACCGACGTGACGCCATTAGGCTGGAAGCTCCTGATTGGTACTTATCAGTGGCGTAGCCAAGGGGGGGGGGGTTGGGGGGGTTCAAACCCCCCCCCCTGAAATTTTTCGATTTTGCTTGCGTATATATGCACGCACGCATACAAACGCACGCACGAACACACATAAAGTATGGTTGAACCCCCCCCCCCCCCCCCCCCGAAAAAAATTTCTGGCTACGCTCCTGGTACTTATACGGAGAATACCGCGTATAGTTTGTCCGCTACTGCGCTTTGCCGTGGAGTTGCCACACCCGTTCTTCCTAGTCGTCCCGCTAGGCTGTCGTGCGTGATCATAGAAAGGTTACAGCGTACACAAATCGCGACAAAGTGAGGAAGAAACAAGACACAGTGCTCAGACACAGACACACCTTTCTAAGATGCAATACCAGCTAGTCCACCAAGCAATCCTGCGCGTTCTACTGGTTTCGTCACGTAATAATAATAATAATAATAATAATAATAATAATAAGAAGAAGAAGAAGAAGAAGAAGAAGAATCCAAAACCAGGATGTGATTATGAGAGACGCCGTTGTGGAGGGCTCCCGAAATTTCGACCATCTGGTGTTCTTTAACGTGCACTGACATCGCAAAGTACACGGGCCTCTATCATTTCGCCTCCATCGAAATCCGACCGGCGCGGCCGGGATCGAACCCGCAACCTTCGGGTCAGCAGCCGAGCACCATAACCACTGCTCCAACGCGGCGGAATGGTTTCGTTACGTGTAACGGGTTTTCTACTGCGCGAGCGGATGCACAGGGTAATCCACATCTTAGGTGAACACCTCATTAGTATTTAAGGACTCCCAGACGCGTATGATGGAAGCGCCCCTCACCCACCAAGAGATCGAAATTCAGTCGTTGTGTTGCAGTTGTGCACGAGTTAACAACAAACACGCAGCCGCGTGAAATTTTTCGAAATGGTGCCGTAATAGCGGAGTTACACGCGTTTGATTGTACGAAAGAAGCCTTCGCTGGTTTCACTCTTTCCTTCACTGAGCTTCGTCCATCGGCACGTCTCTTCTCCTGACCAAGTGCCCCTCCTCGCAGTGCGAGGAGGAAGAGAGGAGAGCACGCACCTGCAAGCAGACAAAGAGGTTATTTTTTGTCGTTGACATGACCAGACGAGAATGTTGACGTCACGGCCTACGCTGAGGATTAGCGAAAGGCCCGGAGAGAAGATGGGATTCCTTGTAGGAATATTTGGCGCATCCACGACTCGTATTGCCGCTGCGTTTCACGTTGTTCATCGTGACGGCATTCTGAAAGTCGTACGCGCGTTTAGTTGAAATGTTAAAAAAATTGGCGAAGCTTGCACCAAGCCGCGCAAGGCTTGAAACAATGGAACTGGACGATTCTGGAAGACAAATATGGTTGCTTTTAGGCTGTTTCTAGGCCTTAGCTAGGTGATTCTAGGTTGTTTCTACGTTGATTCTCAGCGCAGAGACGTTCGAGTCAAACCACAGGACAGTCACAGACACGACACGGATGTCTAAACTGCAAAGATGGAACCTCACGCGGAAATCAAGCGTTTTCACCTCTCATATAGATCACGTTCAGAAATACTGACAGTTGGTCAAGTTGCATATAGATCTACGGGCGCGATGTCGTTGGCGTAAGCCTTTCATCGCTTCGGGGTCTTCTCGCAGCCACCGTTGCCGTTCCCGTTCCCTAGTATTCTCTCGTTGTGCGTACTCGGTGTCATCGGCTCGCCGCCGTAGCTTCGCAGCCATTTTTTGGACTAACTGTTGCCTTCTTTATTTGTAGCGGGTCAGTGGTGAGTAGTGGGATTTTCCCGATTTCTGTGGCACACACCCGTTTATGATGATGATAGTTTTTTGGTTCGCCGGACAAGGAACGATTTGCTGAACAGCACCGCTGTTAAAAAATGATCGGAGATGGTGTTGGTATTATGATGGTATTATGGTGTTGGCCTATGTTAGACGTCATTTAACGGGCATTTCACTCGAGAAGTATAAAGAATGTTCTAGTTTCAATGGCTTGAATACAAAGTAGGTGTTCGCGTTTGATGTGTTCCACCCTGTACATAGCAACGTGTAGTCAATACTCACAAAGCAGCGGTAACTGTCGCCGTCCGAGTAAGGCAGCGCGTGTAGTTTCCTCTGGACCATCTTGCCGACGAGGTAGTAGGCCGAGCCTTCCTTCCACGTCGCCAGGCATGTCAGCTCTTCCACTGCAAAACATGGCTTCGCTCATTTTGTGCAGAGAGAACGCGGGAAACGTCAAATACATTATTACTTTATATTTTTGATCGCCCGAGGTGGTGAGAAGTTTCTGAACAGTAAATGTCACTGGAGTGAATGCTATGTCATCTTCGTCAGAGGTAGTGGGTGCTGTGCGTTGGGGGGAAGGGCAGTAATCTTTAAAGAGGCCATGACATTCAATTTTCCACAATAATCTGTGTTAACCTTTGTGCGTTCACAGACCAGCTGGCGAAATTTGAGCTCGTTTAGTCGAGCGCTTAGTTTATAATTGAATAGTTTTTATAAACTCGCGAGTGACCTCAGAGTTGGGCAAGACTGGCGCACTCGCGAGCCGTGACGTTACAAGCTGCTTGCTGGGCGAGCGTCTGCATTCGGGCGAGCGATCTTTTTCCGTGGTCAGCTGCGCGTGAAAACGAGCTATTACAGCTTTCTTCTTTTTTCTTTTTTTTTCATCTTCGCATTAAAAGTGAACGATTAGCAGCGGCTGAAACTTTAGTGGAAGACGACGGCTCCTCTGCATGCAGCACACGACGTCAAACACGACATGGTAAAACGGCGGTCGCCGGTGGTGGGCGGTGTTTATAGCCGGCAACTTCTAGGCCTTATTTTGCACTGGAGTACTCTTGCAAAGTGCATTTTTCAAGTATAGGCATAACAGACCATCTACTACTATTTTTTCGGTGAAAACTGCAAACTGTTGGGCGACCGTGTCATGGTCCCTTTAATGAACTTCCCAAAGATGTTAGTCTGAAAGGGGGGGGAGGGGGGGGGGGAGGGGAGGGCGCTACACATTTTAGTACAATGAACACCAGAAAATTCATGGCACAACAGATTAAAGGGACACTAAATGATTTGTAGGGTTTATGTAAAATGAATGACAGAGATACAGCCAAATAACAGCGCAAGCAACACAGGTACGAAGGAAGACCAAACGGTGCGGGCACCGACTCGTAACTAAGAAGTCTTTAATAAAGAGTGCTTACTCCTTTGAACGACCATGGCACGGGCACACCGAAACCGTTATACACGAATGTGGTGGTCGTCGTGGTTATGATGATGTTACCACTGGCGGGGTTAGCTTGGCAGACCTGGCCGGCCATAGTTCCGTTTGAGAGACTCTTTCCTTGTAGTTCGGCTCACCATACATCGCCTAAACCTGTCTCTCGTAGAAAATGTAAAAGTATACTAGCCACTTCCTTTCGCAACAACCGCACACCTGCCGGAAACACAATAACTTCACAGCATCCGTAGTGAAACCCTCTTTTCTTCATTAGACTCTCCCTTTCAGAGCAAAAAAAAAAAAAGAACAATCAGACGACCAGATGGAGTGATGTATGTCCCCAGTTTCACTGCACGCAGTGCACAACGGTGAAGGAACGCCCCTTTAAACTACCATGCAGGAGTGTAGGACAATCGTGTTCTTGCTCTGTGCAGCAGGGTACAAGAGCAAAGATTTTATCCTTGCTTACGCATAACAGACATTATCTCCTTGTTTACCAAATAAGGATAGAGTTCCTGTCATACGCAAGCAAGGAAAACCTTCACACACTGTTTCGAAGTGCACATTAAGTGCGATGGAAACGTTTCTGTGACTCGCTAGACCCCCCGCAAGCCTTTGTCTCCTGTATGGAGAACTCTACAGGGCATTCGCTCACATCCACAACAGCGTCATCCCTTCGCTGCGCTAGCGTTATATCAACGTCGCACGCAGCTTGAAGTTGCCGGTGAATTTTGTGCGAGGATTGCTGGTGACATCGCGGCGCTGACCCACCTTTTGCCACATGACGTTCCGGTTGCGCGAGATCAGCATATGGAAGTGCCTTTTTCAATGGAAGAACTTCAAACGGCATTGAGCATGTGCAAGCGTTCGTCGTCGCCAGGTCCAGATGGGGTGACCTATGCTGCGTTACGTCACCTAGGCTCGAACGCACAACGCTGCCTCCTGGACATCTTCAACCAATCTTGGCATGACGGCATAGTCCCTGATGAGTGGAAGTGCAGCCGCCTGGTGCCTCTACTGAAGCCTGGAAAGTCTCCTTTGGACCTGGCATCATACCGTGCCATCGCACTGGCAAGTTGCGTCGGCAAGGTAATGGAGAGGATGCTGCTGACACGCATGGAGTGGTACTTAGAACATTACAAAATCTACCCTGACTCTATGGCTGGCTTTCGATAAGGTCGGTCTTCAGTTGATAGCGTAATTGACCTAGTGACCTCCATTCAGCAGCAGAAAACTATGAAGCGGCTTTCTGTAGCACTGTTCCTAGACGTGAAAGGCGCTTATGACAACGTGACCCATGAGGCCATTCTCGATGCTCTCGAGGCAGTGGAGCTTGGAGGACACGTCTTTCGATGGGTTAGAAGCTATCTCACACAGAGGTCAATGTTCGTCCTGACGGAAGATGGGCCGACCAATAAGAATTTTATCAGTCGTGGTGTCCCACAAGGTGGTGTGTTGAGCCCGACTCTTTTTAATTTAGTTCTGGTGGGGCTCACCGAAACACTACCACAGACGGCTCACATATCTCTTTACGCCGATGATATTTGCATCTGGGCGTCCGGAGTGACAAGACCACAAGTGCGCGCAAGAATACAGAAGGCTGCAACCTTGACATCAACATACCTTCGCCAACAAGGCTTGTCTATCTCTACAGAAAAATGCGCAGCAGTGGCATTCACACGCAAGCCGATGACCTTTTACCCAGTGAGCATCGAAGGTCAATCTGTTGCCTATAAGAACAGCCATAGGTTTCTAGGTGTGATCGTGGACCGTGATCTCACCTGGAGCCCCCCATGTCTCCTATCTAAAGAAAAAACTCACTTGCATTGAGAACGTATTCAAGTTCGTCGCCGGAAAATCTTGGGGCCTATCCGTGCGCTCAATGCTGCACTTATATTCAGCCCTCTTTCTCGGTTTTCTCCGATACAGTCTTCCGGCCCTGGCCAACACTTGCAAGACCAATATCCGTGCACTGCAGTGCGTGCAAGCCCAAACACTTAGGATATGTCTTGGCCTCCCTAGATGCTCATCGACAACTGCAACTATCCTTATTGCACAAGAGCAGTCAGTCACATCGCATATCGTTGTTGAGACCCTGAGAACGCATATTCGGCACCTAACACGGCTGCCATCCCATCATTTAGCGTGTTTGCCAGCGCGGAGGCCACGTGCTTCGTTCTGCGGTATCGTGACCAATCACCGAGACATATTACCAACCGGCTTCAAGCCTGCGATGCTCCCGGCATCTGCGTTGTGGTGTCTTCATCAACCTCATGTGTGCTTATCGGTTCCAGGAATCGTTAAGAAGGCACGCCTGTCACCACTTGCGCTGAAGCAATTGTCACTGCGTCTCCTAAACGAAACCTACTTGGACCGCATACACGTTTACACCGATGGGTCCACTAATTCTAACAGCTCTACCGGAGCAGTGGTTGTTCCATCTGGCGACGTATCAGTGCAACTTAAG
The DNA here is from genome assembly GCA_030522465.1 of Rhipicephalus appendiculatus. Lineage (NCBI taxonomy): Eukaryota > Metazoa > Arthropoda > Arachnida > Ixodida > Ixodidae > Rhipicephalus > Rhipicephalus appendiculatus. The sequence goes on along the minus strand of JALIZH010013221.1, from coordinate 61,375 downwards.
TTTTCCCACGTCACGACGTCAACAGCAGCGGAACTCGCAGCGCTACAAGAAACGGTTAAGTACATACTTCGGCAACCACCTAATCGATGGGCCATCTTTTGCGACTCGAGGTCAGCCTTACAAACACTACAGTTTGCTCTGCGGCATGGATTAAACGAGCAGCTAGTCAATGAAATAAGGCAAGACTACCACCAAGCACTCGAGCACGGACATGATATAACATTTCAGTGGCTGCCGAGTCATTGTGGAATTGCCAGCAACGACCGCGCCGATGAAGCTGCACGATCGGCTCACGAAACAGACCAGCAGATGCCCATACCACTCTCTAGAACGGACGCGGCGCGACAACTGCAATCGCTTGCTCGTCGCGTCACTTTTCAGCAATGGAATACGCAGGGTTTCTCCAACTCGCGCTTATATTCTATCGACCCTAATTTACGACTTCGCTTGCCATCCGGACTCTCCCGTCGAGATGAAACTTTGTTCTGCCGCATGTGGTTGGGTGTGGCATTTACGAATGCATACTCTCATCGCATAGGAATGGCTAACAGTACGGCATGCAACTGATGCGGCTGTGAGGAGACCATCGAACACATTTTGTGCCACTGCCCTTCTCACCAGACACATCGACGTAATCTAGGAGCAAAACTCGATCGTCTTGATACAAGACCGCTGTCCGAAAAGAAGATTCTGGGACCTTGGCCCACGGCTTCGGGCATGTACAAGGCCACGAAAGCCCTACTGAGCTACCTGAAGGCGACCGGACTTCGCGAGCGTCTTTGAATCACCAGCGCGTGTTTACGTTGTGTGTGTTATCACTGAATGCTCATTTCCGTTCCTTTTTTCTTTCTTTCTTCTCTATCTTATCTATTATTCCCCCTTTGCCCACCCCACGTGTAGGGTAGCCAACCGAGCTTAGCTTGGTTAACCTACCTTCCTTTCTCCTTCGTTCCTTTCTCTCTCTCTCTCTCTTTTAGTAAACTTCTCAGTTGCGAGTCGGCGCCCATCTTGTCTGATCTTCAATCGTCCATGAGTTGGTAGCGCTGTTTTTAAGGTGGATCGTAGCGAACTCAGCCAACTGTCTGTTCTGAGAATCGTCATATAGATATTTGTATATATAATGAAATAAAAATCTGAATGAGTTGGTATCTGGCTGTTATGTCTTGATTATAAATACACTTGAAGGAAATAGCACACCGGTCTCGGTTTCATCACGTACCGCTGCTCTCGGTGCCGTGGACGTCGGCGCAGGCCTGGAACCTGAACAGTATCCGCCAGTCGGCGGAGCAGGAGTCCACCGTGGATACCGGGTGCCGACACTCGCCGTGGCCACGGTTGTACGTGAACGTCAGGGGGGCCCCGGAAGGGACACGTCACCGGAGACGCCTCCACTGTGGCGGAAAAGGTCGTGGCTTTAAAGCGACACTAAAGTGAAGCAATAAATTAGGCTTGACAAATAAGTTATTGTTTCAGAACACTGTTGTATTTAATTTGGCCATCGCAGGTTAATTGTGAGAAGAGAACATAGAGGTTAAAGTTTCATTTTTGAATTTGGCGCCGAAACTTCAGCGCGTTAACGAATCTGTGACGTCAAACAAGGTAGAAGTTCAAGGGAACATGAAATCTTGAATAGATGTAAAATCGTTGTGCTGTAGCCAACGTCTCGACATGCGGACTTGTCTTCTTCAAGGCTGCAAATCAGCGGCAAGTTATCGTCTCATCCACTTTACTTTCTTTTCGCATTTACATCATAATTACTACAAATAACATCCCCTATACTTTCCTTGGCTTTCTTGTCTGTTAGTTCTTATTAATGTCGCGTTGAACGCCCTTAAAATTCCTCTTCGACCAAAAACACGTTGAGATCTAAGAGAACAGACTTTTGGGCTAGTTCGTTTGTTACGTTCATTGAAGCCATAGTGCTGATAAGACAGGGACCACAGAAAGAGCGCACGTCCCGTCCTCTTTCAGTGGTCCCTGTCTTATCAGCGCTATGGCTTCAATGAACAAAAACACATTAATTTTTTACCTAATCCACCATTTGCAATTATTTGCGGCGTGTCGCTTTGCGACGAACTTGATCGCGCTAGTTCTACGAGTCGAATGCGTAAATTTAAATGTGCGTACAGGGCTGGTCAAAAGTTCCCAGGCCACGCTGCCATAGGAATACATGGGATAGTGGCCTGGGAACTTTTGACCCCCCCCCTGTACATCCTTCTTCCAGTAACTAGGCGCCACCAAAGCAAATAGCTCGAGCCGTGCGTTAAAACGCGTGCGATTTCATGTGTTGCAATAACGGTGAAAAGATGTTCTCGGGCCCAAGATCGCTCCTAAACTAAAATAACGGCCTTGAAAAGCAATTCAGTACAAGATCTACACATTCCCACTCCTAATCAGCATTCGTAAAGCACTTGTTTCACATTCATCAAAGCAGGTGCAACAAGATGTAGTGAAGTGCTTCAACGTTTACAGAGAAGATTGACGGAATATGCTTGTGCCGGCTGCAGTACTATAACTGCATATGCTACTAACTTATCATTAAAGGCCTATCGTTTTAACACTGATTTTGCGGGATGTATTTGTCAGTTATATACGAACAATCTGAACAGGTTCATCGGCACTTCCATAGGTGTATTAAAGGGGCCCTGCAACACTTTTCTAAATAGCAACAGAATGGCCTCACTAAAGGAGCTTATGGACTTACAAATCGACCACCGCAAAGATTTTTAGAATCCGTCCAATACGGGCGGAGTTACAAAAATTTGTCGCACGCTGTAATTGCTTTCTCTCTTATCTCGTCCCGACGAAAGCGCTCGGAGCTTAAGCAGGGGGGGGGATGGCACGGGGGGAAGAAGGTACGTCACGCGCGCCTCTTGACCTAGAGCACTTTTTTTTGTTTTTTTTTTTCTTCGAACGCACGGTTGACTTTAAGCGTAATCGCGCACGCGCGCTCGGGCACGTGGTAGCCGCCTGCGGTGGCCGCAGTAACTAGGAACCCGCCATGCTCAAATCAGCCAATGGCGTAGAATTTGAATATATGACGGAGTGATTTTTGAGTATATCATCATTTGTCGAGAGAAGAGGAAGCGATTTTTAGCTAACTTTGAGAATTTATTGTAAACTCCGGGCCCCGTGCTGCGCTATGATATCTGGCTCGCGTGTTCTCGGGAGCCTCGACTACCGATCGGCAGCGTTTTCTGACTATGCTTATAAAATGTTGCAGGGCCCATCTAATGCTACAGCGCCACTCAGCTTTCCAGGAGATACTCCACAAGCGAGGTTATCTTATACATGGAGAATTCGCCTGCTTTGTCACTTCACGTGCAGTACGGTAACTAATAGTATCTGAGGTTTTACGTGCCAAAGCAACGACGTAATTATGAGGCACGCTGTAAAGGAGGGCTCCGGAAATTTCTACCACATAGGTTTCTCTAACATGCACCTAAGTTAAAGTACACGGGCTTCCAGGATTTTCGCCTCCATCGAAATGCGACCGCCACCGACGAGATCGAGCCCGCGACTTTAGGGTCAGCAGCCGAGTACCGTAAGCAGTGTACCATCGCGGCGGCACTTGCCGTGGGGTCAAAGTGTTACGATGTGCGAGATGCACACTGCTGCAGTCATAGAGATTCCTACAATATTTACTTGAGGGAACTACGGAGCTGCGATCGTTCAGCCACCATGGGAATGATGGGTGGTAGAGGGAGTTTCCTGGTGTTCGCGCTCGCGGCTTCGTACGCACTTGTGACTTTGTTTATTGCTGTGTTTTGCCTTTTGTTTCGGATAAAAGAATGGTTTGATGTGAACTTCGTGAGCCGATTTGAATTCATGAATTCGTGAGAAGATTTGATTTGATTCGTGAGCCTGAAAGAGTCAAGATGATGAAGCGGGACCGCTTAATTTTTGCTGAACTTCGTCTTTCGGCAAAGCGGCTGCAGGCGACACGGAAAGAACGAAACTTAGGCAAATCCATGTACCACCCATAATTCCCACGCTGGCTGAAGCGCGATGCCTTGCAGCTTTCATTGCCAGTAGCGCCAGAATTCTCTCAAGTATACTAATATGAAACTCTACGGCTACAAAAGCAGATTTGTCTTTAACAAACTTGGTTGCACTAGCGAAGATACGCCAAAAAGAACAAGAAAACAAATGAACTGCAGTAGGGTACGCATTTGGGCTGGTTGGTTCATAATTTTCGGTAGAAAACAGCGCTACAAGATGGGACGAAGAAAGGACACAAACCACGGCGCTGACTAACAACCAAATGTACATTTGGTTGTTAGTCAGCGCCGTGGTTTGTCCGCGCCGTCCCGTCTTGTAGCGCGGTTTTCTACTGGAAAGAAAACAAAGTTCGTCGCGCATGCAATCAACGCGTTAAAGAGAGCTAGTCATCTACCTTACAAGTGTTCAGAGTGTTACACATGAGCATAGGCGTGCGCACGGGGGGGGGGGGGGGGGGGGCAAGGGGGGCGAGAAGGGGGGGGGGCGCAAAGTCAGCCCTATACATTGTAGGGGGGGGGGATAGGGGGGGGGGGGCGCAAAGTTAGCCTTATACATTGACATAATAGGGAGGGGGGGGGGGGCGCTACGACGAACCTTTGCCCCCCTCTGAAGGGGAACCCTGCGCACGCTTATGCACATGAGAACGGCATGGAGAGTTACTCACCCCTGAACAAAGAATGCAGGTGTGCGTCCACGTTCAGCAAGTGACAGGCTTCCTTCAAGTTGTCGAATTCGTCGCAGTACGCTGCAGTGACGTATGAAACAGAGAAACAATGTAAGATCAATTTGGTAATGTCGATAGTCTCCGTATTGCCAGTCTTTTTTTCTTTTTTTTTTTGCCATTATGACGCTCGCGACAGCCTCATACGCAAGACAGACACACAGGTCGTACTTATTGAACGAACATGCTAGAAAGAAGTCAATAGAAACGTACTTTCTCGGTACTGAAGAACGTTTTCGTGCTTCTCGTAGATGGCAACGCAACGAAAACACCGCTCCCTCCTGCAAAGAAAAAAAAAAGGAAGGTACGCAGATTAGCGACGAATCATTTGTTCGACGTTAATGCTCGTAGAGTGCTTGTACGAGTTATTTGTAGTCGAGGACGAGATATCGACGTACGAATTTATTGATCACAATGACCTGGGCTTCCGTCAGGCTTCTACATGACAGACATTGTGAAACCCCAAAATTAGGCACTCCTGAGTCAAATAAAAGACCGTTAAAAACAAGAAAATTATCAAGGTTTCTACAGGGTTCACCTCATTTCGCGTTGCTGTGCGCGTGTTACGATAACATTAATTCATTCCTCTTAATGTTGTTGTGTTTTTGTTTTTTTTTATCGACAGTGCCTTTTCGTTCCATGTGTTGCTACCCATTGTATCCCGGGCGGCAAGTTAAATGCATTAATTGCGTGCTATCTATTTGAGACACTAGCGTAGGTTTTCGAACAGCCATCTGAGAATACACTCTCTGTACTTTTAAACAGCAACAGCTTATTACAAGTAATTTCCTTATCAACACGAGGTACACCCATTGCGCAGATTAAACTAATATTTCTAATCGATTACACGATGCACTCTAATAACTCAGTGTCTTCGTTCCGTTTCCTATATAAGCTAAATTTTTTAATGGCCGTTTCTCTGTACCTGTGCACGGTGATGGATAGAATTCGATCGCATTGCGGGGCCGTGTACTATCAGTGTTATGCAGGTGTACGTTCACTCACGGCTGAGCTCTTTATAGAAGTCCCGTATGCTAAGCGCTCGCGAAACATTGGATCTGGTTTAGGGCATCGAGGCTTCCAACACCAGGCGCACAGTCGTGAAAGTCGTCGAACTGTACTGGCATAAAACGCTAGCTTTTCCGTACTGGTCTAATATAGCTTTCGGCTGCACACAAAATATGTACAGCCCAAAACTATTTCGCGGTTGAAAGCGCAATTCAGACAAAGTTGGCGAGAGGATGCGCGCGAGTTATTTGGGGCTGTTCGATGTACCCTGCTTCTCTTGGTTTGTGTCTTAAAGGGCCCTTAAACAATCTCCGAATTTGAAGTGCAGGGTTTGACGGAAACCCGTTTGTACGGGGAACTTCATGGCGAGAAATAGCAAGCAACCACCAATCGTTGAAACAAAAATGTTGCAGTGGCTTAGCTCGGCTATGCCAGGATATACGTAGCGTTAGCAAAGGTTCAGCTGATTATTCTTAGCTTTCCTGATTGTCTAGAATGTCTAGGATTAGCTTGATTATCATGCTTACTGCTGCTCCAATGACACACAAACACGGTATAAGTATTATGTGGCACATGTATATTTTTGCTCAACGTCAGGTTGCTTCTCTGTTGCCACAAAGACGGCTTGGTGATCAGTGAAGTAACACGCTGCCGTCTCTATGGCCCCAACAGAGTATTTTGTTCATTCTTCCTACCCTCAACCGCTAATTGCCAGGCAACTACTTCGGGATCCGATGAGTCACACTTCTCCGCTCTTCTGCGCCGTTGAGCAGCATTTGCGCTCTCCTTCTCCATGGCTATACCACACTGGCAAACGCCAGTCAGAAGCGCAGCGGCTCCAGCGCAGTGTCAGATGGCGACTGCACAGCGAAGGCGAATAGCTGCGCGCGCGCGCCGGCGCCAGTGCGTCTACCACGGCTACGACGTCACTCCTCTGGAATGCGCAGACCGGCGGCGGTGACTTGCGCGCGGCGGCGGCGGAGTGCGCGGGAGATGCCGGCTCCGGTGCGCCAGCTGTGTGACATCACTGATCCTCGCGCATGCGCAGCACGGCTCTTGATGTGCCGCGCGAAACGGCTTTGGTTAGGCCAGTGTAGCTAACGCTACAAAAACACAAATGACGTTTCGGCTCCGCTACGCGCTACTTTGTTTCAACGATTGGTCGGTGCTTGCTATTTCCCGCCATGAATTTTCCAGACCAGACGGGTCTCCTTCGAACCCTGGACTTCAAATTCAGAGGTGGTCGGTGTTTGTTATTTCCCGCCAATTTCTGAATATACGAAGAACGAACGCGTTGTTCTCTCTTGGCCTTTTGTCTTTTCGGCGCAATTCGTGACACCAGCAGCATGTTCACATGACGTCATGAGAGTGTAAGGTATTGATTGGTCCGTATACGAGGGAGATCAGTTGCTAATTGTCTCCTACCCTGCTTCGCCATCCAGTCGCACTCCCGTTCTTCCTTGTTTCGCATGACTATCGTGTGACTATCGTGTGCGTCACTTCGTTTTTTGCGTTTTAGACTGCGCAAGCGGAGATAACAGCGTGTAACCGAAAAGCGTGAAATCCTGATAGGCTCAAATCCTAGTGCTGACATTGTACACGTGCTTTATGAAGAAATAAATTGCGATGAGGTGATATCGCCTGTAATAAGGGCAGTGAAGGAGAGAAATAAATCACTCTATCGTCTTTGAACTCGGAGTGGTTTAAGTGCTCTTTAAGTCCCGCTGTTCCGTACCGTAAGCACACTTCTTTTCTATTTATTTTAGATAAGCGAAGTTAGTACGTGCGCCAAGCTCGGCAGTATGTGAATACCCACAAGTGAAACCGCACGCGCGACCCGGTTTGCGCTATAAGCAGCACAACCGTTTAGGCCTGCTTGCCTTCGTTGATTCATGGCTCTGTCGAACTCGATGCACCTATACAAAAAATACGTAGACTTGTCTCGATCATCGACATTACCCAGTTCACTCGGAGCCAGTCGAAACGCATCAGCTTCTTTCCCGCCGTCTACGTCAGTTCGCTTATTCTGACTTTTTTGTTTTCGTCGATTCAGCAAACAGACAGCGTCTCCATATAGCTATCGTCGATTGGCCCAGAGTGTAGCCGCCGCTGGTACACGACAGGCAAAGAACCGATGTTCTTTACGGAGCTGCGCAACTTCGGGCTGCCGTCTCCGCCGTCACGAAGAAAAGCATGGGTACCCGCTCGGTGATTCGGTCACGTATGTTCACAATCAATACCAATAACGTCACCGGTTTACAAATAGCCGGCCAGAAGGAATGGCCTTGGCGTCTCGCAGCCGAGAGATCGAAAGCGGCTGAGGAGAGGCGCGCGGTGCCGAAAGGCGAGCGAATCTATTGATCCGCCTTCGGATCCGAGGTAAGGGCGGTCTCAGGCCGGCCTTAGGGAACTAATCTCACCCGGCTCCCGAGTTCTTGGGCCATTAGCCTCTGACGAGTCGGCGCGCCGCTTTCCTCCCCGCTGTATTTACTAATTTGTATCCGAGGCAACGCCGTAGGTTTTGGCTCGAGAAGGGAGGTAAAAAAAAAAATCTAGCTGCAGCGCTAAGACTTGAAATCTATGTTTTTCTACGGCACTTAGGGGCCGCAATGGTGGTTGCGTGGTCTCGGCGAGCAACAGAGCGAAGCGCTCTCAGGTGGTCTTTCAAGACTCGCCGGTCGAAGGAGGCTTCGTCATGCTCGGACGCAGAAATGGACGTGTAACCAGCGGAGAATACATTACGAACTCGGACGAGACGTGACCTGAAAAACAGACGAAGTTGCGCGATCGGCCGGTGTACTCAACTGCGAGCAGAAAGGAAAAAAAAAACTGTCCACGTGGATCATGTTGTAAGCGTGCTGAAGCTTCCGAGCTAATCGTCAGAACGGGTCGCAGCGCCCGATATCGTGTAGAACAAAGTGTCACGGACAAGTGCGTTTGTTGAATTCGTAACTGAGCTTGCGTATCGAAGAAATCGGAAAACGGGCTCCAGATGAGTGCTTGCGAGAGTCAACGAAAGTACGTTATAGAAGCCAATAGGCAAGCACGTTAGAGGTCCCAGTACCGTTCGAAGATCTAATCTCGAAAAACTCGCAGAGTCACTTGTGCATTCACTTAAGACGACTCGAAGGCGAAAGACATCTTCTTTTTCCTCTCGGTCGATGTGTACACCATTTTCCAGACGAGCTCAAGCGCCGCCATCTTAGACTGATAACGTTGTACTTTTGTATCCGTATCAAATAAACAAACAGTGCTACGGCGAACTCGGACGCACGAAAACACTTGGGCCGGTACATAGAACGTTTCATTACGACGATCATTTCATATTACGACATAGAAAACCGGCAAAACGATCGCTTATCAGCCCAAGATGGCGGCGCCCATGAGTCGCAAGTAAGGGAGTAGGGAACACGAGCCGTGGCTTCACGTGCCGCTGCCAGGCGCCGTCTTCATTTTCTTCTCTTGAGGTCGCGCGCCCTCTGGTTTTGTTCGCCGCCCAAAGGAGCGCGCTACAACGGCATCGCGTGGCGTTACGTCACGTGGCGTCACGCCAGAATTTGTGACGTCGTGATGACGTCATAAACTTTTGCAATCTGTGACGCCATGATGACGTCATACTGTGACGTCATCACGTGATGATGATTTTTTTCATCACTCGTTCCCGACGCCACGGGACGGTCGCCGCCTACGGTCAAATTGCCCGTTTGATAAGGCATCTAAGGCTTTCGCCTTAGAAGTTGTACGCGCTTCGAAGTGGAACATCATATGTTGCTTTCCTTTCCAATTGTTTCAGTGATAATACTGAACGGCTTTCCGCGAAGCTTGTTACCAACCGAGCTTCTTAACCATGACAGGCTTCTTTAACTCGATCGAGGCAGATTTTGAGTCTCATATTGCTTTTCAATCATTCGCTGACCAATTGAACTTTTGATACGTATATTCCCGGGACGGGTATCACGAAGGTTCTTGTGGTTACATCTGTTAGTAAACCTGCAAGGCTTTTATGAATGTTATGCTCAGTTGCGCCGGCCAGCACCACAGACCGTGGCGACGCCGACCCAGTTGCACTTCATACATGAGCTCGATGCGTCAGTTAAGGTACCAGGTTTTATAGTCATCCTGGCACGATTTTAGCGTTTGTATATGAACCCAATTTAAGTGGTAGATTTTGTCCACCCGTCAATCGTGCAAAAATTACCATTACCATGTTCATTAGCAACGTGGAAAACATAGTTTTTGTATAAAAAAAGCAGGTCTTATTTTCTTTAAATTGCTGTAATGTTGTAAAACATTGATGCGATGTTTTACATTCCACAATAAAAGCGTAAAACAGCACACAGTACACCAGTTTTACGAAATATCAGAGAGAGGTAGCAATGTTCTGAAACGAATATTGTAGAAGATTGGCGAAATAAAGTGTAGATGCACACATACATAGATGGGGATGGGGGGTAGCGGTCTATATGATAAACATTGCTACGCAAGTTATGCAGGGGCACAACACAACTAGCGAAAGCCTCCGAGAGCACCGGTTGCGAAACAAACTTGCTGGAGTTTTCATAAGCGTACTGCTGTACTGGTCCAACTTTTTCCTCTACATAGACTAGAATGTGTTTGGAGAAGTTCTATTATAGTTTCCGTCATTCGTTGGTGGAAAATGCCCGCGCCACGCCATGCCAAGTTTGCTTGGCAGCGGAAACTCGCGTTCCGCATAGTTTGACGCGTCCTCGAGGCGCGAAATTCCAGTGCGCTGACCGCGTCGAGTTTTTTTTTTTTTTCGGCTGGGCAATTTCCACACACAGCGCGTCGGGAGGAAGTCGAGTGACGGGAGACAGCGATTCAACTCCGGTCAGCGTCGGAAACGGAAACGTAACCAGCGGGGGCAAAAGAAAGCGGTCCCGAAAACATGGGACAGTTTTAGCGTATACACACGCGAGAAGCTGCGCGAGAAACCGTAACGTGCGGCGCTCGGAACAACACGTCACTCAAAGGACGGAATCAATCACGACCGGCCTGTCGCGCGCTTCCGTGAAGAGCGGAACCACGGGACAGCTGCGGAAGCAGGAGAGGAAGTGAGAGGAGAGAGGAAGACAACGAGACGTCGAGACCCCCCTCCCCCTACCTCGACTCAAGCCGGGGGCCGCCAATCAATGGGATGGCTAACGGCGTCGCGCTCACATATTTCAGCCGCCGTTGGTGCACTCGCTCGGCTGGTCCCCCCAATTTTTTTCCCCCCCGAAACAAATCAACGCGCCCTCCAGCGGCTGCCGCTTCGCTGGCAGCCTTTCCAGAGGAGCTTCGATTGCGCTTCCAGCGGAATCATCGAAAACAACATACATTGGCACCTAGAAGTCGCTTCTTTTGGCGCCTCTCAGTCTCTTTTCACATCTTCGTGCGCAACTGTACGTCTGGTTTCGGCACAGGCGGAAGCCGAAGCCATAGGAGGAGAGAGAAGCCAAGAACAGCCAACGCGCGGGTCGTCGCACGGATCGAGAGGCCGATGAGCCCAGCCATAGCCTCCTCTATACTCGATGAGCCCAGCTATAGCCTCCTCTGCAGAGGAGGCTACGTGGCCCAGCGCCTGCTCATTGTTCCGAGCCGCTTGGTCGCAGCGATGGTGGCCGACCCCCGCACCTGGCGGGCGTCACACCCTCGCGCCGGAATGACACCGATGACGCCCGTCTTTTCTATTGCCCTCTCCTACTGCGCCCCGTAACCTTCGCGGATAGAACTCGTTATAAGAGCTGCTCGTGAATTCCAATGATGTCTAGATCCTAAAGCATCGCGAGTGGCCAACGGCGACGATTGCGGGGCTGGTTGGCTTTGTGTCAGTTTTGTTATCGTAGTGTCACACGGTCGAGGTGAGGGCTCGAAAATTCGACGAACCTGCTAAGAAGAGACAACAGACGGCGCTCAATAGACGGCACTCAAGATGAAAAGTTCGTGGAGGCAGTGAACCAAACGTGTTAAAGCTCGGTTTGCACTTCGCTGCAGAATTTGCCCACGACTCCCTCGATATCATGAGACAAATAGCAGATGTTTTGCTCGCTTTAAAAACGAGAAACAGCATGACCAACAAGACAGAGATAGACTAAACGCTTAGTCCCTATCTGTGCTTTTGTTCGCGCTATCCGAATAAGCTCTCTATCGCTCGCTTCGGTTCAGGCCACAAATGTTTTTGTTTCTGCAAGATGCTACGAACATCGCGTCCCATGGGAGATACCGTTCTAGACTGTCTAATGAACATGTCTACGTCAGTATGAACGTACTTAAGTCGCACCGGAAACAACGTCGTCCCCCCCCGGCCGGAGCTTGTCGTGCTAGTTAAAGATTGCTATTCGAATAAGTCATCGTACCTGTCCTCAATGAGGAACATGTCTCCGTCAGCTTGTACGCAGGTTCCCTTGAATGTGATCTGCGTGCGCTCTATGCTGATGGCCGGGTGGGCGCCCTTCTGGAACCAGACGCCCCGCCAGCGCTGTGGGAACTCGCATCCACCTCCTCGGCCCGGGTCTGAGAACACACACAAAAATAGTGAACGGTTACTAAAGAACAAATGTCCCGCACCGAAACATGAAAATGGGCTAATTTTGTTTGTGAGATAGAGAAGAAGAAATAGGAGAGAAGGTAAGGCAGGGAGGTTAACCAGGAAGAACTCCGGTTTGCTACCCTGTGCTGGAGAAGGGGAGAGGGAGTGCGAAAGAATGAAAGAGAAGGAGAGAGTCTGTAACGACACTTACAAAGCCATGACAATAGCACTGTCTAAAAGCAACACATGTCTAAAAGCAACACTGGTCTGTCACAACGTGTCCTTCAATCCGGTTTCCCTAAGAAACCGCAGCAAAGCCCTCAGACGGCTCGCGTTCAAGTCCGGGTAGGCCAGTGCCCTAGAATCTTGTTCTCTCTCGGAGGGCGATGGTCCAGCTGATCTAGTTCCGCTGAAAGGGCTGCTGTCTGAGTGTCAAAGCGAGCCCGTCTATGGCTCGTAGTGGCATTCTCGAATGCATATTCATTCACTACTGGAATGGCTGATAGCCCATTGTGTGAACTCTGCGGGTGCAGTGACACAATCACGCACCTTCTCCGCGAATGCTACTTCGGTGAATGAAGTGAAAAAGGCAACATGCTTTAAGACATGAAAATTGGAGTAATGTGAGAGATATAACAGAAAGATGTTCGCGGATAAGTGCTTGTGATATGCAGCTTTGTGTTGTTATATACGGAATGATGCGGTCATATACTGTGGGCAGAACTAGAAATGTGTGCGTAGGGACGCTTTATTGCAATGTGAACTTCTGCAAGCAAACTGTGCATTACCATGTTACGTTAACTTCTTTCAGAGTGCTATATGTTTTTTTTTTCCCTTTAGTTGCTCAATTTTTATATTGGTTATCCATTTTTTAATTTTTTTATTTTTTTTTTCGCTGCAGACCCTATAGAAATGGAGTGGCCGAGGTAATATAAACCTCAAGCTATTCACAGCAAGCCAGTTAAAACAGAACAGATAAAACAGGTAATAAACTATGAAATTATTCTCTTGCTGCGGTCATAAACAGGATAGGACAATATACCCATTATGAAAAAAAATGCAGTAGTGGGATTCCTGCCCTGTAAATCGTGGTTGCAGCTTGGAAAGGCTGTATAATAGTGCGAATTCTGATACCGCAAGCAGACCTTAGCTACAAAGTCAAAACCCGCTATGATCACTGGGTATATCACTGGGTACCGCAGGTTGAAGCTGCGGCACCTTTTCGGTTCGTGGCAAAGTAGCGTTTATGCGATGCGCAACACAAAAGCGTGGTTGATGTTCCCGATGGCTACTCAACTTAAGAAAACCTTTAAGAAGTACCCTTTTTTGTATACATGTGTGTTTTTCACTGTACGTATTATATGCTCGTATATGTGATCACTGTGTATATCACAGTCATCACCCGACACCTGGAGTAGCAAGCCAGGCGATAAACCAGGCTAACATCGCCGGAAATATCATTAAAGATTGCGATCTAGTATATAACAAAAAGCTGCTTGAACTCATACATTTGAAACGTGGGCCTTACGGCACACATGTAGCATATACCAAGCATGGTGCGTTAACGCGTAACCATGGCTATTTTTTTTAAAGAGCCAAGCTCTTAAAGCTCGAGGTAAAACGTCGGGTGTCCGCAAAAAAACCCTCCACGCCGTTGCTTATCAGCTGCACCCACCGACCGAGACAGTCCGCACAGCCGCCGCGCCGAGTTTTCCGGAGTGGCGCGAGCCGAGTACGAGCGACGACAGACCCGCGCTTCTACCGGTGGTTCCACAGCCAGCTTTGCACGTTTGTTCTGACGCTGTAGTTTGGACATCATTGCCTGGTCTGTGGCAGGTGTGGTTCGACTTTACTCTGTCTACGCTAAGGAAAGACCTGGCATCAGCCAAGAAGGCCACGTTAAGCACCTAAGATCAATCAGCATCGCTGTATCTTAAGCTTTACACGGCTAGAGTAAACTTCTCTCCCCCCCCCCCCTTTTTTTTTATATGGGCAGTGCAGAGAACCGCACAGCAGTGTGTGCTTATGTACAGGTCTATGCGAATCGGGGTTTTCTTAGACCAAATCGAATGCGAGTAAAAAAAATCCTACAAATCGAATATTTTGTGAATACTTTTCGAACATTAAAAGGCCATTTTTTCACAAGTAACATAAAAATATTTTCGCACCCTAGTCTGCATAATTTTTTCATGAACACCACGAAAGAAGGATCAGAAAGAAGTAAGCGCAGGTTATTTGCATGCATTAAAACTTATTGCAAAGGGGAAACGTTCGTTTTAAAGCCGATAAATTAAGTCTGTCTCACCGAGCAGCGCAGCTTGGTGCGCTACGTAAGCTCTCAAATTTTTTTTTTATGCCTGCACTACTACGCCAGCGGGAATCAAACATGTTATGCGTTTGCAAAGTGCTCGTGTTTATTTCGCTGTAGTTGTCATTTTGGAATATTCCGAAACTATTTGAAAAATATTCCTATTTAAGAATATCGACTCTTCGGTTCGATGACCGAATCGAATGGGACAATATCAGACACTCAGATACCATATACGAAAATTTCGAATATTCGCACACCACCGGCTACGCGCGTGAAATAACGTGCAAGCTATCGCATTCACGGATATATTTAAAACCTCAAAACATTCATTCATTCATTCATTCATTCATTCATTCATTCATTCATTCATTCATTCATTCATTCATTCATTCGTTGGTTCATTCAATATATTATTTTCTGCCTGTGGCGTAGTGGTGAGTGTCTAAGACGAGTATTCAAAGCTCAGAGTTCAAATCCCACCGTAGGAACATTTTGATTTATGGATATTTATTTGGTTACGAACGCCACTTCAGAGCCGCCGCCTTCCTAAAGTCTTTTACCGCCCTTTGCATTCAGCCCCAATTCGCAGCTACTGACAAGCCGCCGGCTTAAGTCTACTCTGTGGACTATTCTCACGATGCTCTCCAACGAAAGTTTCTTCGCAGTCAACATCTCACGAAACAGAGTTTTCCTCACATCTGTAAACTAACCGACAGGAACAACCTTCACGTCTCGTAAACTCCAAAAGAAAACTTTCTGTCCGGAAGTTGCATCCGCTCGAAATTTCAGTTTGAACAGAGAGGACTACATTTAACGTACCTTGTAATCGCTGCGCTTACTTCGAGCACATTTATAAAGGCCGCTCAGTGTTGGCATACTCTCTTGTGTGCCTTTAACATCCGGCGAAGGCGGTCTACCAGGAAGACGCTGGCCGCGCCGTTGATCTGTGCTTCCTGTTCCCGGTTTCTGCCCCTGATAAGCGACGGACACTCTCGACTTAAGCCTGTGCGCATTCTCGCGACGGCTGTCAAGGAATTTCGAAATATCACGGCATTGTCTTGGCTTAATCCCCTAATGAGGAACACTGGACCGTCGAGACACTTGATTTCTAAAGCACACAATTTCGAAAAGAACTGAGTGGTGGGCGAGTTCGTAATCCATCACAACGAGAAGTGCGCGTAAAAAAAATTGGGGGGAGCCTTAAGCTTCGCCTTTAAGAGTTGAACGCGATAGCGATATCCCGTCCCTACTGCGTACTTCAATCACTTAGTGCATACTATGTAATGGGTAGTATGGTTTAAACCAGGAGCAATTGTGCGCGGAAAATGTGTGAAATGTTTTCGAACTTGCTATGCACCCACTACGTGGTGTTAAGGGAATACGCGCAGTAAGGTGTGTGCCGTTTGTAATGGGTGGCTGGCTTTAAACTATGAAATCGTTATGATAGTCACATATTCTGACGCCCGATGGCAATGTACGCTCACGCAATATTCCTGGGATATTGCATGTTATATTGCGACGCCTATATAAAGGACGCTTGCGTTTGCGAAGCATGCAAGTTATTTTCACTGCATTTCCAAGCAGAGGAAGTTATTTTCACAGTATTCCCAAGCAGATGCATGGCTGTGTGGTAGAACACCTGCTTGCAACGCAGACGACCCGGGTTCGATCCTCACTCGGGCCCGGAAATTTTTATTTGCATCTTTCTCGATTTTTCGGTCACGGACAAGATGATGATTTTTCGCTCACAACCAACGACGCCGACACCGACGCCGACGCCGGAATTTCTGCGAAACGAGTTCTTTAACGCTATCGCGTTAAAACGGGGACAAGGAAGGCACACGCACAAACGCAGACTAGAAACTTAGTTTATGGAAGAATAACACATCTATAAACAACGTGCTACGAAGAAACACGCGAACTGTAACAGCGTGCGCTTAGATAGTCTATCTCAAGTTCTTGCAACATAACCGAAGCCTAGCGACGCACTTGTCACCCTACCTATTTATAAAAATTGTGGCGAAGAGGCATGTAGGAAAGGGTGTTTCAGCTCCACTGACGTGAAACCTGGGGAGGGGCAAAACATGCAGTGTGCGCCAGGTGTTTCCCACGGCAAGATCTTTACTCTTTACTGCTTTACTCGTCACCGGTCCACTGCCGCACCATCACTTTGCAGATATGTTTCAAAAAGTGGTGTTTCAAATAGGTTACTTTACCGTAGAGATGCACGTTTGTGTCTCTGGTTCTAGATAAGAAACTTGAGCGCCTTGGTAAATTTCGACAGGGAATCTGCCACCGCTGCTAAGCCAAACATAATGTTTTAGGCAGCAAGGACGAACCTTTAACTCATAACATGCATAGTATGGACCGGTGGCCAGTAATGGGATTTACCCCCCTTTTCGTGGCACACACCCGTTTATGATGGACCGTGACGACGACATGACACCCCGACATGCCGAGACCCTAAGATGCTTCGCCCCTAAAAACGATTGCAAACGCCACCTGTTGCCGCGTCAAACCAAGGTACTGCACAGGCACAAAGATAAGACAGCACGAGGAGTATTAGATGCCTTCTTTATTCACAAGCATCGTGATAGGTGCGCTGCTGGGCCATCGGCTATGTTGCACAAACTTGAGAAAGACTATCTAACCGGCAATCTGTAGTTTGATCACGTGGTTCTTTGCACCACGTGTTTCTCTGTACCATGTTCTTTATATATGTGTGTTTCTCCCAATAAAGCTTTCAGTTGGCAGTCTGCGCTTGTGCGTGTGTCTTCCTTGTTCGCGTTTTCTTTTGCCGCACAATTTTCGTCGTAATAATTTTTAAGCGGCCATGAGAGTCGGAGTGTCACACGTGACTCACGCTACAGATGTTTCGACCACGCCTTGACGAGGACAGAAGTGGCGCCCGTTAAGATTATAAATACCGTTGAGCCTCGTTACAACGAACACTGATACAGCGAATTATCGGTTATAGCGAACTAACTACGAACTTTTGTTGGTCATGCTTTCTTTAAGTGGCTTTTGTTCTTTGTATAACGAAATCAAAAACGCGAGTACTGCCGCGATTATGGCTGTAACGAAGAAATATTTTCTTCGCGTGGGGCTCGAAACTCGAGAGATAGCATAGAAAGAAAAATAAATGTTGAATGACAATTAACAGCCACATTCTTTTTAAGTGTGGTTGTGTTATTACAAACTTTGTTTAAAATGTGGTTAAAAAATGCTGCGTAAGTTTTCGTCGTCCAGAACAAGAAAGTGCATTTGAAAGGTTGCGTCATATCAAGCGTGCGAAGAGAGAGGTCGCTGTCTATTTACTCTGAATTGCGAAAAGAAAAATAAGATTTGCCTAGTTTGTAGCTGGTTTGAAACCTAGAATGATGCGTCTTTGTAATGCTAATGCAGGCAAAGGCGAATTCGTCCATAAGCTGTGATCGCATAGGCTCCAGGCTCTAAATGGGATCATGCGCGTTTTAAAGCAGTGTGATATATGTATAGCTACGCCCAATTTACCTACCTACCCCAGTACACGCTAGACACGTGTACTGCTAAAACAAATCGCGGCTTCGCCGCATAGCTGTGGTTGCTAGGCATACCAACGCTCAACTCTGCTACCTTAAGGTAGCGTATACAGCAACTCTAAAAAAGGGCTCGCTATGACGCCCAGCGTTGCCTGCTCCGGAGGCTTTTGTACCCACTGGACTCGAGACCATTTTCTGTAAACAATATTCTAGGACCTTGGATATGTGCTTCGATGGCGCAGAAGGTAATTAAACCGCTACTGAAATACCTTAAATCAACAGATCTAACTGATCGTTCATAAACTGGATGTGCTCCCCCAAGTGTTCTTGTGATTATGTGCAGCCCTCTCTTTAGTTCTATTTCTATTCTCGCCCCTTTATGCCTTTCCGCAGTGCAGGGTAGTAAACCGGACGTGCGTCTGGCTAACACCCCTGCTTTTCTTTGCTTCTCTTTCTCTCTCTCTCTCTCTCTGATTTGGAGTGCTCCCTGGACCGATTAGAAGACAAGAGAGCCGCCTATCGTATAGAGTGCTGCACAGTTCTGGCCGGGCCACGAGCGAGACAATGTGAAGAGACCTCGCGTTGCATTCTACGCAACTCAGCTACAGCCTTGTGTCTCGGGACGGGAAGAAGCGCGCCGGCCTATTCGACCACGCGTGCAGCTTCGGAGACCGATCGGGGGCCTGCTAGAACAGAGGCGCGATGCCGGACGATCCTGGCATTCTATAGCCTGTCGCCGTCGTTGGCAAGGAGAGGAACGTGAGAGGGGTTCGAAAGAGAAGGGGAGAAGGTGCTGCCGGGATGTGTGTGGCGGCGGGAACAGCAATCTCGTTTCCGCGCAACTGGGCAGGCCACGAATCGACGCTCATTGTGTGGCCGCGGAGCGCGCGCATAAAACGATAGTGCGCCGCCGCCGCTAAAGGCAGCAAAGCGCAGGGCGCCTCAGTCCGCGAGCTCGCGCCGCTATTAAAGGCCTCTTATCGGTGCCGGCCGCGCATTGTGCAGCTCACGGGCCGGACACACCGCGCTAGTTCGGTGCAGCGTGTGGCCGAGCTAGGGATTCAACGCGTAATCCCGTGCGTGACAGATTGAATTCACCCTCCCCCCCCCTCCCCCCCTTTCCCTTTATGCCGTGCGTCTATATACTTTCGTCGTTTTAGACGTTATGCGTGTACACTTTGCATCTTTTCGCACACTGTGCTTTTTTCTCTTTTCTTCTTCTTGGTATAGGGCATGAGAATTTAAATCAGCGTCCCTTTAACCATCATGCCCTTCAATAAAAAAAAATTACGTGTGACTCCCTTCGGTGATTCCTGACTACCGTATATGACACGTTAACTCTCTTTTGGGTTCCACAACTCGCCGAAGAGAGCATAGTTATCTCCAAGGAAAGTCCATGTGTATCCTTAAAGGGTGTCATATACGTGGATAGTCAGCAATGAAATGAAATGAAATACCAATGCAATGAAATACCAACTAGCCTGCATTGATACCCTTGTTCAGTTTAGCGCAAGTCAGAACTCACAAAAAAGAGTCAAATTACTGGCTTTTTTTTCCCCCTAAGAGTGCTCTTTCTTGGTTAAGACTGCTGCTTGGGCGAGTTGGTCCATGTTTAAGACATATTTACCAGCGCAAAAAGACGGAACACTTAAGAAGAGAGAGAGACACACACACACGCTCTTTCTTGACATCACTCTCTAGAAGCAGCAAAAAATATAATGAAAAAAAAAAACTCAGACCATCTTTCGCAACCCGAAATAGGTCCAACGGAGCTGCCCTATTTCGTTATGCATCTTGCGCATCCCGAGCCGCTTATATATATCTCTGTCTCACGACTGCGTAACCGTTGGCGATTTAGCCAGTTTGGGAGTGATTGATCACACGTATATGCACGAAAGCCGACGCAGCTTATTGACCCGGGGCATTACTATTGTCAACAATCGATCTTCGTCGCGATCAATGGGTGAGCCAGTTGTTTGCACTGACAACAAGGCTGTCTTCTTTCCACATCGGGCGCAGTCTTTCGTGGTTGCTTTACGTCGATTAACCAGTTCCTCGGATTGCGTCGAGGATCCGGTAGTTGTAACTCTCTGCTCACGGCACGCGTTAAGACGGTCTACAGTTGCTCGGTACAGTAGAAAGAGTCTTTTTACAGAATGATGCTCTAGCATAAACCCGTTAATACTCATAGTCACTGAAGACCCACGATAACACTCACTGAAGATCAAACACTTCCCTTGGTTTTCACCAGTTGTAACTGTTTTTCTTTCTGTCACGGCGTGGTCGCATTTTCGATGGAAGGCGAAATGCTAGAGGCCCGTGTACTGTGCGATGTCAGTGCACGTTAGAGAACAACAGATGGTCGAAATTTCCGGAGCCCTCTACTACGGCGTCTCTCATAATTCATATCGTGGTTTTGGGACGTAAAATCCGCAGATATTATTATTAGTTGGAACTGTTTTAATAATTCCCGATTAGAGTTGTAACATCTAGTATAAGTATGCCGGCCGTACCAACCGTGCTACGCATCCTGACACCGCGGTCACCTACAGGGTAGGGCGTGGCGCTGATGAGCTTGATGTCGCAGGTTCAATTCCTGCCGCGGAGTGCACATTTCGATAGCGGCTAAATGCAAAAGTACTGGCATGCGAGCATGTAGGCGCACGCTTTAAAACACCTCAAGGGGTAAACCGGAATCCGGAATAATCCGGAATCCTCAACTGTGGCCTGCAAAAATCGTTGTTTCGACAGGCAAAGGTCTGTTTTAGTACAATCATTATCGGGCGTTCGGTGCTGTTACAAAACGAGCCTGGTATACGTCAATGCGGTGCCATTTATACAATGTATCGCCCATTAGTCCAAATAAGTGGCACCGTACGGTCGATATCACTCGAGCCTGAGATCATAAGGTACTGCTCGCGAACAACACGTATGTCTGCGCGCGCATACGCGAGTACAATCAAGGAATCAGGCCACCATCTGCGGCGTACAGAGTAGGTCGCAGCGTCCTAACTCTGACTACAGACAGGTAATGTTAAAATCAATAGCAGGAGGGAAGCCTCGGTGTTTTCTGGGGGTTCACGTTTAGCACAATAGTTGCTACTTCCTCTGAGCACGTGTCGCTTGACAAAGTAAGGCTCGACTATGGCGGCTAATCTCAAGCCAGCGTCTAAGAAAGTGAATTAGACAACCTCCCGTTTGTAGCACGAAGCCACAAGGAAAACCACGCGGATTTCTCTTATGCGTGTGGATTTCCTTCTGGCTTCGTAGGGATTTTCCTTTCTCAAGTTTTCCGCCACCTTGCGGGACTCCTCAGAACTGATTTCCATGCCAGCGTCACTAAACGGCAAGTTGAATATCGTAAAATAAATAAATAAATAAATAAATAAATAAATAAATAAATAAATAAATAAATAAATAACAGGTCACGTCTTTAGAGGGACTTCAACTACGCCTAATGAAGCTAAATGATTTTCTTTGTGTAAGATATACTACTTCCCTTGGGAGGTGGTAGCGAGCGATGCGCCAAAAACACAATCTACCTCTCCCAGTGGTGCACGCAATTACGGGGGGTGGATCAGGCGAGGAACAGCAGCAGTAAGCGTTGGCACGAGGCACAAAAGCGTGCCTCCTCCCCCCTCCCGGGTCTTCTTCTCCGCGCGCCGCTCGCAGGACGGTTCGCTGGGTAACAAATCTGCCGAAGTCCCCGGCCGACGTGGTGGTCCCATGCCGTGCGCTCCCGCCGCCGCCGCCGCATCGATTCCAGCGCACCGACGCTCGCGAAGCTCGCTCGCTTTTGTGCGGCCGTCGTGCGCGGATTGTGACTCATGGCGGATGCTTCCCCGCCGAACACCCCGCCTATCGCTGCCACGGACTCAGACATCCACCACCCTCCCCGCAGCCCTCGGTGGCAGTTGGGAAGGCATGTGTGCCGGGAGGTGTCGACTACTGTGCCGACGGTCCTTAGGCGCGTTCAGTAACGGCCGCGGAGGAGACAACCACTAGCTTCGAGAGGTCGGCGAATGATGAAGCAGATTTCGGTTTGGTGCACCCGTGATTTATGCGCTATTGCCGTGATATGCTGAAGTCTAGCGTGTTGTTGGGCTAGTTGATTCATAGATTCAGCAGACATGTTGAAACTGCCCGAAGAAGACAACACGTAAGAATGTAGAACACCACGCGTGTTTCTATGTACTTACGTGTTTTCTTCCTCGGGTTGTTTAAACCTGTTGGGATGCGAAGATATATATATATATATATATATATATATATATATATATATATATATATATATATATATATATATATATATATATATATATATATATATATATATATATATATATATATATATATATATATATATTTATTTATTTATTTATTTATTTATTTATTTATTTATTTATTTATTCAACAATACCACCAATCCCATTCGGGATCATTGCAGGAGGAACACAAAGTGTCGCATACAATAGTCGTAAAAGAAAGAACAAAAAAAGACGAGTACATTGTTAGCTTGTTAGTACAAGGCACTCTTGACATTGCTGACACACACACACACACGCATGTGTGTGTGTGCGTGTGAGTGTGTGTGTGTGTGTGTGTGTGTGTGTGGTGTGTGTGTGTGTGTGTGTGTGTGTGTGTGTGTGTGGTGGGTGTGTGTGTGTGTGTGTGTGTGTGTGTGTGTGTGTGTGTGTGTGTGTGTGTGTGTGTGTGTGTGTGTGTGTGTGTGTGTGTGTGTGTGTGTGTTGACAATTCAACTGACGTTAAATGAGGCTGAAAGAGAGGGAACGAAGAGGAAGGCAGGGTGGTTAACCAGATGGCAGTATCCGGTATCCTACCACGCACAGACGGTATTGGCGTTATAGCAGCACACATCTAGCATTACCATAACTTAGCCAATAATAATGAACAAACACTAGCCGACTCTAGCCACCCTTTAGCCAATACTGTGCCATCATTAGCCTGCGCTAAATGATTTTCTGGACACGCAAGTAAGCGCTGTAGTTGAAGATACGTTACTTATTGCGAAGCTCTGTTTGACTATACTGATCTGGGGATCAGCTGATATTCTTTTTCAAAAGCTATCATATCTCACTGCAGAATCTGCGTGGTATGGACAAAGACAATTTATTCAGGAAAAGAAGAGAAAAGAGCGTCGCAAATGCTTGTCAGGCGAAAAATGACAGAAGTCTGGAGAAGGTCTGTTTGCTTCGCCTCATAAACACTCGTACTGTGGCAAAGCACGCTTTCGGGTAAAGTCGACAATTTTGCGGGCGCTTGAGTAGTGCGACATCAGCAGACTGTCGGTCCCACGTACTACTAGTTGTTTCAGCAAAGAAATATTTTCGAGTTTTCAGGACATACGAACTGTAGGTTTTCTTTTCAGGAGTGTTTGGTGCCACATTTGATTGCTTGAATGACTACCCCAGACGTTTTTTGTAAAATACTTAGCTCTCGATTGACGAAAGCCTTGGATGCCTCATCAATCGGAAAATTTGGCCGTCGGTGGCGATCGTCCAGCGGCGTCGGGGACGAGTGATGCGAAAAAAATCATCATCACGCGATGATATCAGTAATGACGTCATCATGAAGTCACAGATCGCAAAAATTTTTGTGACGTCACAAATTCTGGCGTGACGTCATGTGACGTAACGCAACATGATGCCGTTGGAGCGCCCTCCTTTGGGCGACGAACAAAATCGGAGAGTGCACGACCTCAAGAGAAGAAAATGAAGATGGCGCTTTGGCAGTGGCATGTGAAGCCACGGCTCGTGTTCCTTGCTTACTTATACATCGACTGAGAGGAAAAAGATGGCTTTCGCCGGCGAGTCACCTCGGGTGAATGCACAAGGGACACTGTGAGTTTTTTTATCAGGCGTTCTATTAACCCGCTTGCATACGATTAAAGTTTTATCGACACGGAGTTTCTGTCAGCTAAACTAACCAAAAACGGACCAATGTAACACTACTGCTGTCTTGAAGTGTCACTCTCGTTGTAGGTAATCTTGTATGAGGTGGTAAAGACATGACCACTTCATTATAATTTTTTTTTCGTTAACTTCCCCGCTGCAAAAAATAATGAATACCAAATGTCATTGCTTCTGACGCAAATCCACTTATAAAGTATGATGGACACCCTCAACTGCTGAGCTTGAAATTCAACTATCCGCAAGGTCTACGGTAGAGTAACTACGTAAAATAAACAAAGTGCCGGGCTTGTTACGCCTGTCCAGTGGTAATATATTGCTAATAAATAGCGCAAACATTTCACCTCACCCTCAGTCGATACGGATACAACTTATATATCTGTTTTTGGTAGTTTGATAGTTGGTTGGTAATTTGCGCTCGATCTATTCGTGTGTCTTCTTTGTGGTGTCCCTTTCAAGTTTCGCGCAATTAATTACCTGATATATATGCGTACGTGTGTAGTTAGGTGTTGTAGCGTAAAGAAGAATGAATAAATATAAAGTGGCACTGAAGTGGTCCTAATAATTGACTGCTATTGTCTAGTCTCTTTCCTTTGAATGAGCGTAAGCAAATGCTTTAAAGAAACCGTTCGATGCTTGTTGCTTGCAGTAACAACACCAGAAAGGAAGCAGGTGGGAAACGAAACGGCTACGCCAGTGGTCTCTATACAAATGCACCCCGCATCCGAGTACAAATGTATCACGGCACCGCAATGGTTTCATAAATAAAACATTAAAAGAAAACGGTTCTCAGACAGGCCACAGGAACCCTGTGTGGTGTAGTCGACGCGTTTTATTTCAGGACTCGCGCGTTGAGAATATCTCGAGAAGGCCCGCCGTTGTTGTTTGCGGGCAGCGGCGCATCCGGCGCAGGTGTGTACACACTTCGCATCCCTCGCCCACTATCGACACGTTCGCGCCGCATAGCGCCGCTGCCGCTTCGCCCCGAGCATTTTCATCTCTCGGCGCACAATGGTGGTGCGCGCGCTCGCCGACTGACGCACAAAGAGAAGCGCCCAAAGAGGAGCCGGCAAGATGCGAGCTCTTTGTTGCGCCGCACACACACACCACTCGCCTATCAGGCAATCTGCAAGGCTAGCTCACCGCGAGAATTTTTTTTCCTCCAGAGCTCGAGCGGAGGGACTTCAATTTGTGCCTGGCCCGACTGTGTACTGGTCGCAGCTCTTCGAGTGCTTAGGCACTTCTCTTTCGTGCTGAATCCGCGCGCGCTGTTGTGAAAGCCAGATTGCTTCGAAAGGAAGCTGCGTGGGGCCAATCAGAAAACGTTGAACGTGCCGATGCGGCTCCTGTTTTGTCTGCGGGCTATTTTGGCGCGCTCACATAGTCTGGTGTAGCATGTGACGACGCCGTGGCAATAAACAACTCAGACTGGTCTGAATCTTTTGCGAAGATAAAAAATGTTTACCTGTTTACCTCAGCACTAGCATGAATGAGTCACTATTTCCAACTTCCGTGACAAATTGCTTATTACAGCGTACCTGTTTGCGACTAGGTTCTGACGGATCGCGTACGTAAACAAAAGACGCAGAGAATAACAATTTTCATCGCTCCTCACCCCTCGCATTTTCGTCCTTCGCCACAGCGGGTGCCCCTCACTCCATCGCATTACGTAAGATCAAAAGGATTTTTAGCCGATTTTTTTTTTCATTCCGATATCCACTTCGCCGCTCTTTCTGCTTTCCGTGAACTTACGGGACTAACGACGCAAAACTTTTCGAAGTCTTTCTAGGCTAAATCACAACACGAACATAAACCCGGTGCCTCCCAAAGGCTGTGTTTGTGAGAAGAGAAGTGTAATGGGAAGTGTACACCCTTCCACATGCAGTTTCGTAATGCGACTTTCGTAATGCACTTCTTTATTTATTTTTTTTTGACAACTTGCCACAGTGTTCTAGTGGTTATGATGCTCGACAGCTAACCCGAAGGTCGTGGGATCTAAGCCCGGCCCTGGAGGCCGCATTCCGATGAAGGCAAAATGCTGAAGGCCTGTGTAGTTACTCTTAGGTGCACGTTGAAAAACACCAGTTGGTCAAATTTTCTGGAGCCCTCCACTACGGCGTCCCTCATAGTAGTCACATCGTGGTCTTGGCATAAAAAAAACCACAACAATTATTCATTTTTTACAAAGCTCATTTGAACGCAGTATACTTTCCTTTTACGATTTGTAGTATACAGATACCTCCAGGTGTGAACTGGACAAGACATTTGTGTTTCGCACAATTTTCTTCCGCCGACGTCAAAAACATTCAGTCAGGAGACACTTCCTAACTCTTCTGTCGAGGTCTTAAGGTCGCCGTATTTGTCCTGAAGACGAAAGGAAATACTATGGCTTCGAATAGCCGTCTTTGTGCAGCCTTTGCCGCACCTGGGCTCGACGTGCAAGCCCGTGACCCGCGCACTTCAACACAGCTGCGTGGTGCGTATTACGGACGCCCACAAGGTCTCTATTGTGGCAGACTCTATTTGCAGCTCATTCATCCTGCGAAACCACACGGAATCCTACCCCGCGGTCTGAACACCGCAGGCGCGCTGCACGCTAACCATTGTGTGAGAGGAATTACGCTGCAGGCTTCGTGACTAACGCCACGACAGCGGTAACGTGGATAGCGCTCGTAAATCAACAACGCCGCTGTGCTTGGAATCGCCGAAGCGTTGTTTGGTGTTCGTGACCTCGAAAAAGGAGTCGCTTTTCTCTGTTTACGATTATTCAAGTGAAGGCTGTTACGAGTCACACATTTCGGTGGCGGTAGCAGCGGCAGTGGTATCATACCCGAAAGAAATCACAGCATAACACGGAGTGAATGATGATGAGTGGGCGAAGCTCCGGAGGTTCATCGGTAAACCGTGAATCTTCCGTGAAATTCGCCCAGTACATCATCAAAGACGTGACAAACACTGTTTGTATATATACAAGAAATTTATATTTTATTCGTGAGCCGTGATTTTCCGTTTTGTTTTCGTTGCTTCGTTGGTCGTGGTTACCGTTTACATAAGCCGTGGCTTCCGTTCCCCCTTCATTATAACGGCTTTATGGTCGGTGAAATGGAGGGAGAGCGGTTCCTGGATGGGTCGTAGTGGAAAGTTTGCAAAGACGAGATCGATGCAGGTTGCTCGGATGGTGGTTGGTTGCATGTGGTCAAACGATATGCATGTGAGACCATATCGCGATGTCATGTGTTGTATGGCATCGCGATCGTCATCGTCATCAGCGTCATCGTTATGATGCATAGTGGGTACATTCCATGCGGTGTGCCGTGATGGCAAGCGTGATCGTCATCACACAGGGGTGCTACGACAACGACGCAGGACGCCGGACTAGCCTATGCCCTAAGGAGCTTCGCCCCTAAAACATGTCGAGAGTACAGAAATGCGGCCCCCCGAATGTGCGGAGCTCACATGCGTATTTGTATGGGCCGTTTTCCAATAATCGATGCTCTGTCGATCGTGGGCTTGCCGGTAATCAGCCGTTTCTGATACGGCAATCTGATATTTTATCGATGTTACTTGTCATTTCACGGTGGCGCAGTACATTGTTGCTTGGATATGAACGCATGACCGTAGTTTTTGCCTGTTGCAACTGAAGTGTTGCACTGCTAAGCATGTCGGGAAGGTTTAATTCCCAGAATGGAGAAAAGGAAAAGTTAGGAGGGAGCATTGCGCCTTTCTTTCTTTCTTTCTTTCTTTCTTTCTTTCTTTATTTCTTTATTTCTTTATTTCTTTCTTTCTTTCTTTCTTTCTTTCTTTCTTTCTTTCTTTCTTTCTTTCTTTCTTTCTTTCTTTCTTTCTTTATTTATTTATTTATTTATTTATTTATTTATTTATTTATCTCTTTCTTTCTTTCTTTCTTTCTTTCTTTCTTTCTTTCTTTCTTTCTTTCTTTCTTTCTTTCTTTCTTTCTTTCTTTCAGATAAGCTTACGTCAAGATCATGTTTTAAAATTGGGCCCCCCTAAGAGCACCATTTCATTTCCCAAATATTACTATTTATCTGAAAGGACTACACAGAAGCGGCAGCTGTTATTTTACGTTCTAGTCCCAAGAAGAAGAAATAGACAGAAATACATGGAGGTTAGTTTAGCCACTTCTCAGACCGGCTGGATTAGTGGTTTGATGCTCGACTACTGACCCGATGGTCGCGGGATCGAATCCCGGCTGCGGCGGCTGCATTTCGACGTAGGCGAAATGCTGGAGGCCCGTTTACTTAGGTTTAGGCGCAAGTTAAAGAACATCAGATGGTCAAAATTTCCTGAGCCCTACGCAAGGGCGTCCCTCACAATGATATCGTGATTTCGGAACGTAAAACCAAAACAATTATATATATTATGCCCTGTACTGGAAATAAGGGGTAAAGGGGATATGCATGGTTACACCAGGGTGCTCCAATTTTTCTTCTTAAACAAAGTACCGAAGGGCCCTGATTAAACTAAGACGCTGGCACCTGCACCGTAGGCGCCAACGGCACTTTACGTTTACAGAAATGCCGAATGGGCCTTTTTTTTTTTCCCGATTTAGGGTTGTCGGTTCTCGCTGCTCAGGACGAGACCGGCAATCGACAGATGGTTGCCCGCTGCGCGGTTCGCCATTTCGCCGGTCGCACTCGACTGGCGTCATCGCGGCTACACCCCCCTCTCGGTACGGCCACGATCGGGCACCACGCTGCGTCCTCAGGAACACGTGACGCATGTCTCTACTATACAGTAGAACCCCCGTTCTCATGCTACTGTCCCTACCCTCCTTCTGCTTTAGCCGTGGCCACTCTCAGTTCTATTTCAGTTGTTTTTCGTCTTTCAACTGGCTGGGGAATAGCGTCCGTCGTAATTGCGTTTGTGGATGGGACACGTCTGTAAGCGATTAGGCGAAAGCGGCGGGCCGTGGTTTTCGCAGCTTATGGCGCGTCGCGTGGCGGCAAAGTTTGGTAACCAACGAACTGAACTAACATATAGGACGACGCGAGAAGCGGCAAACGTAGTGTGGTCGCCGTTCGGGGCTTGGTCGATGAAGGTTGCCGACGTGCGGACGCCTGTTCTGCGCGTCGTTTCAAATCTCCCATCTGATCTCTGTCTCGTTTGTTCGTTTGTTACCATACTCCCTTCCCTGTGGCGCTGAACAATGCTCCCTTGCGGGCTGCAAAGGATACTGCTCACCTACTCTTTTCCTCACAATAACCACCACGACACCCGATCCTTCATTGACTCTGTACACTAAGGTTATAACTTCCATGATCGAGCCCGCACAAGCTCATACGCTTGTGAACTGCGTGCATGTAAAGTTTAAGCACCTCTGAAGAAAGTTGATCCCACAAAGAGTAGAATAACGGTGTGCTTCTTGCGATACTTATATCAAACCCTGCTGTGCATCAGTACCATAATGTATTAAAAAAAAGCTAGATGTCGGGAAATTGGTTTAACTGATATCGTTATTAGACAAAGCGACTTCCGCAGGATGTGATGATTGTCGTAACCGCCGCGGTGACATAACAATAAATAATAAAAAAAAAGCCGTGGTGGCATAGTGGTTATGGCGCTCGACTGCTGACCCGTAGGTAGTTGGATTGAATCCCGGCAGTGACGGCCGCATTTCGAAGGAGGAAAAATGCTGGAGGTCCATGTGTTTAAATTCAGGCGGACGTTAAAGTACCCCAGATGGTCAAAATTAATCCAGAGCTCCCCAATACGGCCTGCCTCATAATCATTTTGTGCTTTTAGCACCTGTAACCCCAGAATTAAATAACTAACTAACTATATATTTTACCTCGGTTTCCCGCAACATTCTAAGTATGACAAGATAGGAAATCAGTTTTTTTTTTCTCCCTATTAGTGTGACAGTAGATCGAAGCCAGGGGGATTAACAAGGTGATTCCCTCCACAATACCGGAAAACATGTTCGCAAGGCGCCGTCATTGTAAAAAAAACATGGCAGCGTGGGCTCGTTAACAGTCTGTTTCTATTTCGTGGTTCAACTCTGGAATGCTGCCAGTCCACCAGATCTGCATGCACGCCACAGAACAATACCGCTTTCGAAGGCACGAGCAATAGCAATTTCGCAAGGGCAGCACTCGATGAAATGTGAGACCAGATGGGCAACACATTCACGGATAAGTGACATAATAAAAACGTTTCGAGGAAGCAGCAGCAGCGTTGGGGGCTGTAACGATTCCGGTGGGTTCTTTCTTTTTGTTAACATAGGAAGTCACCTAGCGTTTTCAAGCTTCAATACGTGAGGCTAAACAGAAGTGTAAATAATTTACGGGCGCCTGGCCGCACGCTCACGTCGTTTTGTACGCTCTTCGGGAACCTTAATTTGGTTACCGCGCTAAATTCGACTCGTACGAAACTGCGCAAATATGCCCGGTCAGCGAGCGTTTGACTTTAACGAGATTCTGCGGTAATTAGGTTGGATAACATATACCGCACACAGTTTAAATATTCACCTACACGAAAAGTTAACCACATGACTCGCAGTTCACGGCTGCCCGCAGTGTTCACGCGTGTGGTTCTAGTAGCTTATTGCGTGTTAGTTTCTGTATGTTACGGATAAGTAAAGATAGTCGCTTATGGTGCCAACGATCGCAGTGTTTGATATTTAACTACTTCAGAGCTGAATTTTTGCTTCTTTTTGCAGCTCGTCGCTATGACTTGTCGCTGGGACGATCTTGTCGGTACCGTAAACGTTTTCACAGTTGAAAGTCAGGTGGAAAAAGAGCTTCTGTTATTAACATTGACATTGGGCGTGTTCCAACAGTCGCGCGTAGGTGGCAAAATAGACAGCTAAGTTGGATGAGGCATCCAAGGCTGTCGTCTTAATGATATTTTCACAAAACACACTTTGCTCCTGAGGCATTTTCAATGACAGAAACCAAAATTGGTCAATCTAAACTGACTCGTATTCCTTAAAGAGCCGTCTAAACGGTCCCAGAAAAAAAAAGCCTATTCGCGAGATGTTTTCGTTATATGCAAACGTCGTGAAGAGGAAATATGTTCCGATGGCCGAAAAAGGGGGGCACCTAAAAATGTTGAGCCTGTAAAGTCTCGAAGCTTTGCCGGAGGCGACGACTGTACGAAAATGGGCGCTCCAATGTTCTACACGAAAGATAAAAAAGAAAAGAAAAAAAAAGCTCGTAAAACATGAAAAAGAAAAAAGGCAGTGGCGCATCCCAGCGAGAAATGGCCGAGATCATTTTTCACCTGTCAGTGTACAGACAGGTAATACGTATCGAGGAGCGTATTCCTCGTCGAGCTGAGAAATGTAGCGCCTGCCAATTGCCTTGCATCTTTTACGTGCCGGCGGGCTTTGTTTGCCTTTCGTGGTCGGCAGTGTTTCTTTTTTCTTCTCTCTTCTGATCTTTCTTTCTTTCTTTTCGAAAACACTAGGATTATTTGTTCAACTTGTAAGAAGTATCTGCGCTACTTCGAATGCGTTAGCTGGGCGTTGCGTGGTACTTTACATGCATATTAGTGTTAAGACGAAAGCCGTGTGTTTTATGAGAAGGGTCGCGTCGCGAGAAGCTGGAATGTATTTGAAAAAGCCAATATAGCAAGAAATCCTGCAGCCACCCGCGATTCGTTAACGGCCTCTTCGTTCATCGGCGCGCCGTTGTTTTCTCGGAGGGCGCGTTGTTTAAAGGGACACGAAAGTGGAGCAATAAATTAGCTTAGATTGACAAAGTGTACTCTGAAAACTCTAATGTCGTTAATTTCACCGCCGTATGTTGATTAATTGACGAGAAAACTAAGGTCACAGTTTCATTTTTAAATTTCGCGCCGAAATTTCTACACGTGACGTGACAGATTTCAAAGCGTATCTTTCGTATTTTGGCTACAATTGGTTCAGCGGAATTTTCTGAAATTTGGTACATCCAGCTCCTTCTGCGGACGATGTATTTCATTTTTTGCCGATTAGGAACTACGTTTGTCCACCTCGGTGGAACAGTGGCTACGGTTTGATTTTGATTTTGTTATCTTCCAGTAATAAACTGAGCGCGGCTACTCTTTCCGCACCTCACCAGCCTTACTCGACACTTATTCTTTTCCCCTGTAAAGCGTGCTTTGCCTGTTAGGCATTCATGCGTTGGAAAGAAGCCGAACTTGTGCGTGTTTGTGGTTATATGCAAGAGGTGGCGTGCACCCGAAACGAAAGTTCAGCAGCGAATATGTCAGGAAATATTCACGAAGGACAGTGTAATCCCCAATACTGGTAAATAGGGATGGTTGTTGCGCATATATCCGGTTAATTCGTAAACAAAGTATTACTTCGCCTCCTCCGCCCACTTCTAATTGTTATATTACTTTGTCCGCCGCGGTGGTGTAGCGGTTACGGTGCTCGGCTGCTGACCCGAACGTCACGGGTTCGATCCCGGCCGTGGCAGTCGCATTTCGATGGAGGCGAAATGGTAGAGGCCCGTGTACTGTATGATGTCAGTGCACGTTAAAGGACACCAGATGGTCAAAATTTCCGGAGCCCTCCACTACGGCGTCTCTCATAGTCATATAGGTGGTTTTGGGACGTAAAACCCCAGATATTATTAAGGAACTACGTTTGAACTAGCAGATGACGGTCAAAATCTGTGTCATCACTACGTTTGGTGCGGGAATTTCAATGTGGTGTCGTCCCCCCCCAGACTTCCTTTCCTCGTGTTTTCTTGCTTTCCTGTCGTTTTCATGAGGTAAGAGAAGAGTATTCAGTATTGTGAATTTGTAATTTACTAATTCCCGGAAAATTGTTTCTCTCTTTAGTGTCCCTTTAAAGGTGGCGTCTGTCGTGCATCAGTATGATGACAGTCAAAGCAAACTAAGTGTATATTACGTTAACTAGTGAATTATGTGACATTAGTGACAGTTAACTAAAGAGAGTTAATTAGTGAACGGCGGGCGTCAATATAACGAGAATGGTAAAATATACGTCGCTTTCGCCTTGGAGTCATCCTAAGCGAATCCATCAAGTACCCTGCTAGATTTTTTTTCCTTTTTAGAAGTTTATTGCGATGCGACTAGTCTGCGAAATTTTCAAGAGCTACATTACTGTAGTGGGTTATTTGAATGAAAAACAAGCTTAGCGAAAAATTTCTTTCTGTACATCTCTCACGTTCAGCGGAGGGAAGGAAAAAATAATGAGGGAAACACCGAGATGCATCTGTGAAGGTCATTCAGACTTTTAGAAAAGTCCTGTGAGGTCTTACGCGGCTTGGGTGAACGGTAAGAAAAAAATTTATCAACACGGTATATTTTAACCGGAATGGCAAAAAACGAAAAGATTACTTATGAAGGGCTCATGTTTCCCTGTAAGATGAAAATAAATATAAAAAAGCTGCTAGGAATGACGTGCTATGTTTTGCAAGCTTTCAAAACTACCGCCCCCCGAACAGGTAAGCGGCAGTGTTCGAGCACTCTCCGATAATTCAATGCGTTCTGTAGCGCTCGTGTGACGTAACCTTTTTCTTATTCCATTTTATATTTTGGCCTCTTTTATCACAAACTTTCGCTTGTGTCGTCAATACGTTGAGCAACGCAATCACCATTCCTTACACTTATTGCTTACGGCGTGAGCAGCTTCTTTCCCATTCGGCTTTTCCTTTATTTTCTTTTTTTTCGTCTCTCGCGCTCTCGCCATCCAATATAACACGTCCCCGAGGGCCTTTAAGGGTAAATAAATGATGATGATGATAAAAGAGCGCGCGCGAAATGCCGCTAGCCGCACCTCTTTCCCGCGCGGTAGAAATTTGGCCGTCTTGGAGGGGGAGGGTGGAGGGTAAGGAGAGGGGAGAGAGAGAGTAGCAGCTACGTGTTAGGGAGAGGAGGAAGAGGAAAGAGGAGGAGGGGAGAGCCGTTTCCTCGTTCGTCCCACCAGGTTAGCGGCGGGTGGACAAGAAGAGCCAAAGCCGGAGGATGGGCGTCGAGGAGGCGCCATCATTGGCACCATTATCGGTGCTCGCCGATCGAGAGGTTCGGAGCCGCCGATGGGCCAAAAGCTGCCGAGAAGGAAGAGGCGCTCGCCGAGATGATCGCGGCGCAGAAGCGGCGGCCGTTATATTTAGGCGGCTGCCCACCTCCTCGCCTCCTGCCGAACGGCTGCTGCCACGGCTGCGGCCGCACTTTGAAGGCAGCTTGGACAGAGTCCGGCCGGCCCCGCGGCCGCCGGGAGGGGGGAGGGGGACCGACGGCCAATCGATGGCTGCCGCCCCTGGTGTCCGCTTTCAAGACGGCCGTGGATTGCGACGGCGCGCTCTCCGTGTCCAGCGAGATGGACAGCCGCGGAGGAGGCAGGTACACACACTCAAAGCAAAAAAAAAAAAAAAAGACTGACAAGGTCCTTGATGCATTCGCCTAAGGTTACTATAAAGCCATCCTCTTATTTTTCTTCGTAGTCGATATATTGATAATCCCTCGCACCCATCGCAGCTGAAGGTGACCAAGGAACTACTGAGGTTTCTAAGAAAAACGAACTTGGACAAGCGGCTCTGACAGCGATGTCGCGTACCACACCAGCGTGATGGACTGTCACTGACTGCTTGTTTGTGTGTGTTATGTGCTATCTTTCTCTCTCTTTCCACTCTTTCCCCTCTCTCTTTCAATCTCCCCCATTCCCCTTCCCACGTGCAGGGTAGCAAACCGGTTATCCGGGACTGGTTAACCTCCCTGCCTTTCCTTCTCTACCATTTCTTCCTCGCACCCATGGGAAAGCTTTCTGCCCGTAACGTGGATTTGTACCACCTCCGGGATCGGAGGAACTGCAAGCTTTCTGCACATCACCTGGCTTTGCGCTGCCTTCGTGATCGGTCCACCTTTCACCAAACGGTGATGTCAGGCGATGACGTCACCATGGGACGTCGTGCCATGTGACATCGTGATGACGTCACAAATGTTGGCTATATGTGACGTCATGATACCGTCACGTATAGCCAAACCATGTGTCACTCGTGTTGACGCTGACGATCAATTTTCACGTTTATTGAAGCATATCTGAGGCCTTTTTATTCGTTTTGGTGTGTTCTGGCTTAGCACATATATTTGGAGATCATTATAATATTTTCTAAAAGTCGTGGCAGGCACGACTGTCGAGAGAAAGTTAGCGTGTATCTTTCGAGAGAGTTATATATGTAGCAAGTCGAAAGACACCAAGGATAGCAACATGTACTCCTTTCTTTATTTTGTTAATAGTGCGCCGACAAAGCTGGAACACCTGTCGTGTGGAGAAGGTTTTAAACGCGAAGGATCAACTCTGTCGGCGGGTCACTCCGCTATGTTGGCGTTGCGGTTAAGGTGTTGCGCTATTAAGCCCGAGGATGCGGGCTCGACTCCCGGTCATGGCGGACGCACTGAGATGGGGTTGAAATGCAGAAAGCGCCTGTGTATTTAGGTCGAGCTGCATGTTAACGAACTTCAGATAGTCAAAATTAATCCGACTTTAGCAAAAACGGCCGTGTCTTGTTTGTCAAGTGTTCTTTTTTTTACATCTATTTACATGGCAGGTCTTTTTATTATTGCTATGATCAACATTTTTAACAAAACACGTTTTGGAATTAGTTCATGATACATTATTACCTAAAATATTCCGGCGCTAGTTTTGAAGAGGACAGAACAGAGAAGTGCATGACGGGACGGGCGCCCTGTCCTCGTCGAACCGAATACGTCGGCTGAGCAATCGATGCAATCTACTGCGTACGTCAAGGCCATTTCATCCTTGTCCCTCGAACAGCAGCTCGTTGCGTCTTGCAAGAAGTCTGGTCAGCTATTGTATAAGTTAGTGCATTACAAAGGGAGCAGCTTTTCGCCTTCAAGTGTTGCAGCGTGTGTAACATTGTGCACAACTTCCTTTCAAATATTGCCAAAGTATGCGTCCCACAAATGATTAAGCGACGATATCGTTCAACCAAATAGTCATTACATCATAATGGAGTACGAATGAAAATTTGTGTGTTTTCATGAGTTTTTCTGTGCGTAGCAAAACGGGAGCAGTCTTGCTGCCTAGTGACAGCTCAGTTTCGGGCGCTGATCTATTGCCTTCACATTACTGAAAGCAGCGAGACTGTTTTGCAACAATGTTTCTAATTTTTTATATACAATGACGTGGTATACAGTAGCAGTGCGCTCGTGACAAGGATTTATGATGAGGGGGCATGGCTAGGCATGGCACAGATTGCACTGGGTGGCAGCTTCGCAATTTCCTCACGGCTTATTACCGAGGGCTGTCGAAACGGTATCAACAAAACAACGCGCAAAGCCTAGCTGTCCTTCGCATATATTACGTGTCCTTGAACGTCGAGACGACCCGCGGAGGACGCGCGGAGGAAAGCGAAATTAGAGGGCAGCGCTGATTTCACTCGACGTAATAGACTCCTGCGAGAGTGGATGCGACGGCTTTGTTTTTCCCGCCGAAGATGAACGACAAGGCGTTGCGAGCGACCGTGATTATAAGGAGAGAAAAAAAATTCCGTGCAGCCTCGCGAGCTCCGACAATAGGGCGCGCGCGCGCGCGCAATATGTGCGTTCCACCTCGGGAACTACTCGGATTGCGCAGCACGCTGCATCTAACTATAACAAAACAAAAAAAATTATCGTGACGCTAGGGCGCAGGCAAGGCCATCAGCGGGAAGGGGAGAAACCATCTGCGCACATTTCATAAATGAGGAGCGCGAAATGAAAGATTGGTTCCTTCCGTGACGAGATCCTCGACGTCGCGGCGCTAAGCGCAACGAGATAGAAAGAAAGAAGCGGACTACGACAAAACGAAGCGGCGATAGAAGCGGCTGAATCTCGCGAAAAAGCGGCACCGTTTGGGGGGGGCCACAACGGGGGGAGCAAAGGGTAAAACGAGCGGCGTCGGTGCGGGAGTGCTGCTGCGACGAAGATGAGGACGACGAATGCGCTGAAAGAGAGAGAGAGAGAAAGGGAAGGGCAAATCCGAGGCGCAATAGCGACCCAACACGCCAGCCGGACGGCTGGAACGGCCTTCGTCAGCAAAGGGGGAAACAGAGCGTGCGCAGGTTGCATCGCTCGGCGAGCCTGGAGCGCGCACCCAAAACTGGGAGACCAACCAACCGACGGACGCTGCTGGCGCGCGCGCGCGCGCGTTGCAGGTTTGTAAGAAATGAGAAATTCGGGCCGGCCTCGCGAACCAGCTCGCTCCCCCCCGAAATGCGCGCGCTGCAAGGCGTCGCTGCACCTCGCGCCCTTCTCCTCCTCCTCATCGCGCAGCCGTCGAGTTCTAGATGAAATAATCATCTCGGTCCTGCGTCAAAGGCCCTCTCCCGTTCTCTCTCCCTGCGCGCAGCGAGGTTCATTTCGTTACCGGCAACTTTTTCCCGCCCAGTCGGCGCTTCTCCGGCAAGTCCCGTCACGGCTCTGTTTCATTTCTCCTCGCTACAAGACTCGAACGTGCTTTCTCCTCGACAGGCGTTTCCTTGCCGGTTTAATTTAATCTTCCCCGTGCCGTGAAGGACAAGCTGTGTCTGAGGCTCGCGACGGTTGCTCTGTGACGGAGCTTCGAAAGCTGTCGCGCGCAGCAAGCAGCGTGCACGAAAAGGGGTGGTGTTGTGTGTCAATACGTTATTCAGTATGCGTGACAAATGCCGCATCTGTGGAGATGACGCGCAACCGGCTTAAGCGGTTGTGCGCCGTAACCTTAGCTTGTATCGCGGAACGATTGAGAGCTTTTCTGAAATCCTTGAAACAATGACACACTGCCCGTGCAATTGACGATGGTCACTGTCCATCGTACGATGATGACCGCTAGCGTGGAGTTGAGAGAAAGCTTATCTATCTACTTCTGTCGTCGTCGTCGTCGTCGTCGTCGTCATCATCATCCCCATCATCGTTATCATTATCAGCTTGTTTCAGTTCAGTGAAGGACGAAGGCCTGTCCCAATGATCTTCAGCTTACCCTAACCTGTGCGAGCTGATTCCATTTGATCCCTGCAAACTTCCAAACATTTACATCTCTGCCTTCCACGACTGAGCTTGCCATCCCTTGGTAACTATTCTATTCCTCTTACTGTCCACTATCTGTATGTTCTACGCATTACGTGTCTAGCCCAGGTCTATTTCTTTCGCTTGATGTCAACTAGAATATACGCTATCTCTGTTTTCTCTGATCGTCAGAAAAACAACAATGCCTTAAACCAGAATGCGTCACTTTAGATTTCCACAGCTACAGTCCTTAGCACCAGCGCCGTTATCGGGTCTTCACTTCCTCACAGATGTCACTGGACTCAGTAGGCAACGAGAAATATTCAAAAGATGCCCATCAAAGACATACACAAATAAAGGTGGTCACGTTTGGACGGTCGCCAATATGTTTGTTGCTCACTTTTCGTTGTCGCGTGTTAAGGCATCTACACAATTACTTTCGCTGAATGACCATTTTTTTTTCTTTATTTATTTACGTGCTGTATCAAGGGGTGTTTTACGGCTTATGCTCCGATGGACACGTTGTGAAGCTGCTTAACGTCAAAACTGAACAGTCGGTGCAGGGGGTATATTGGCAGCTGTAATTCTACGCGTTCATTTCTCATTTCTTAGTATTGTTGTGAATATGTTCTCTACTTACTTTTACGCGCATTAACGGATCAACGAAAAGCAGGCCTGCTCATACCATCTTGTCTGGGTGCCACGAAAAAGAGCTGCCTTTTTTCGCCAAAAATTTCGTCCGGTACGGTATTCAGGGCATATGTGGTCCCATTCTGCGTTCTCGCCAGTGCCTCTCACTTTCTCACACACGCGCAATAAAGGGCGTTACACGTGCCGCCCTTAACTTCTATTCCTGAGCAATATGATTAACGATGACTAAAAAAATTCATTATGTATCCTTGTAGAAGACGATGAAAAACTGGCATTATTATCGTCATTGATTAACTCGTTCTTGTAAAGGGGTGGTAGATACAGATCCACTGCATGTGAGGTAGCTCATTCATTTTTGTCGCGCCCTACTCTGCTGTGTAGACACCTTTGACTACTGTTTAGTGCAACCGGCGCGTACAGTCACGCCCAATGTGAGTTGCAACACGCTGAGCGTGCTCAAAGTGGCGACCACACTGCACGGTAGTGCCAACATGAAAACGAATCAGTGGCGTAAACACTGTTCCGACTACTGGTACTTCCAAAACCAATTTCACGTTTGCCGGTGTTACAGTGAGGGCTTGGAGTCCCTACAGCCATGGCCACCGTGTTGCAACTCATAATGAGCGTCATTGTACACGTCCGCGTATTTATGGCTAATTTTATTTTTTTCCTTTTCTCCCATTTCTCTCTTCTTTCTATTCCCACTTCCCATTCCCCCCAGTGTGGGGTAACGAACCGGACATGTTTCTGCTTAGCTTCCCTGCCTTGTCCCTTTTGTGTTCTTCCTTCCATCCTAATCAGGTGACGTATCAGACATTTGCGCATGCGTCTTTAAGATGATGCTCTCATTTACAGCGTTTTCCCCACAGACCATTTGACGATGTTCAAGAGAAAAGCGCTCATACTTTCCCAAAGATCGGGTTGGATATCAAGCATCAAAGCTACGCCATCGTTCTCGGATCATCTCTATTCTATCGTCTCATTGGTTGATGCTACGAATCCGAAACATTATGCACATATTCGACCAGTCATTCAAGTGGACATCACGCGTCTGGTTGAGTGGACCATCAACGCTCCAATGACATCAAGGACTAGCCTTGTCATCCTTCCCTCTGCACTGAGTCGCGGAGACTGCTCCTCCGGCGAACTTCACCGCCTTTCTCTCATTACACATGTAGCATGTCTCTTTCGCCACGAACTAGCAGTGATTCTGCAACCAAAATGTGCCCATTAAGAAAGCTCTGGGCGGGGGGACGTTTTGCAATCTTAACAGCGGGTCGTTGCTCGGCCTGGCGCCGTTAAGTTAATACCGACCGTAGTGCGGACGGTGATACAAGTACTCGCGCTAGCAGAAGAGCTCTCAGACAGAAGGTCGGAATGTGCGCATTGCGAAAAGCGTGATAGCGGACGAAGCGGGCAAAGAGTTAAGCTCTCCTCCAGTGTGCTGCTCTTCACGACACTTCGAAGAGGCAAAAGAGGCGCCCGGGCGTACTTTAAATGGACAGTCAGATGATGTGGCGGGTATAGAAAGGGGCGGCAGAGAAGGTGATGGGTCCGTTTACGTCCCCGTCAAGCGGTTGAGCCTCACCAGCGGAGCGATGCTCGGAGGATGTGTATATGGGTACGAGCGGTGGCTTCTTCCCGCGTAGGGAGGCATCGCAGGGGCCGGCCGGCAGTTCACGAGCGGAACCGGAAGGCAATTTCCCCTCGTCGAAGGCGCGCCGGAAACGGCCGCGGGACGCGCACTTCCGGCCAGCGTCGCCGTCGTCGCCGCCGATGTGCCGCCGTCCCCCACCCGTCGTCTCATCCGACTGCCTCCTCCTCCTCGGCCTCCTCCTCAATGGCTCAGAGCTCGGCGTGCCAAATTTACGAGCTTGCGGCACCGAAAGGCCTCAGAGAGCCTCCTAGAGTATAGGCCCGTTCTCTGTTTCTCGGGCTTTGAGAAAAAAGGGCGAGATCGGTGGAGAAGAAATAATAAAAGTAAACGTCTTCGTCGAGTGCAGCTCTCGAAGATCCGTCGTCGAGACGGAGGAGCTCTCATTCTCAAGCCAAGGAGCCTCTCTTCGCGCCGATCGCGGACGAGGTGCCGCAGACACCTTGGCCAAGAGGCTTTTCGTCGTCCACTTTCTTTTTTTTTTCTCCGTTTCCTCTTCACTTTCGAGGCGAGAAGCAGCAGAGCAGCGGAGCCAAGCCGTATCGCTTATAGGAGCCCGTTGTTTTATAGAAGAAATTTGGCCCCTTCGTGTCGCCATCGATTTCTTTTTGCACCTTCTGGCGCCGCTGCTTCTTTCCCCGACTCTTCTTTGTTCTTTTTATCGTACTCTCTTCGCGAGCGCCTGAAGCATTAGAAGACGGCACTGCACTCGTGTGTGTTTTAATAATGTAGCGCGGCACATGCCCTTTTCCGGAGGATTTATTTCAGTATGCTACGTTCCGTCGCGGGGTAGAAAAGAAGTATCGTTATACGTTTGTTCTCGTTAATAGCAGCGCAGTCTCAAAGAAGATTCCAACTAGTCGATGCAGGCGCGAAAGGTACAATTTCTTTTTTATAGATTTGTAAGAGCAGTCACGG
The DNA here is from genome assembly GCA_030522465.1 of Rhipicephalus appendiculatus. Lineage (NCBI taxonomy): Eukaryota > Metazoa > Arthropoda > Arachnida > Ixodida > Ixodidae > Rhipicephalus > Rhipicephalus appendiculatus. The sequence goes on along the minus strand of JALIZH010013221.1, from coordinate 20,171 downwards.
TTCACACGACGTGATGGTGACGCCGTTGTACCTCCGAGCGCGTGACTTTGGGCCTGACTTCTTGCCACGCCAGCTGCCGTTTGTGGGGCTAAAAGTGATTTACAAAAAACGAAAAACAAAAAACGTGGGCCTTATATTTATTCAGAACACCAAAGAATCTCGCGCGGTAATAATCAATGCTAACCCCGTCGAGACGGCGTTCCTCATAGCCAAACGTGTTACTTCCTGACACAACATTCAAATCATTACTAGTACTCGTGGTACGGAACTACTAGTAAGCGAGGCAAATTCAAGAGACTGATGGGCTGGCTTTATGCTGGTTACGGCCCCATAACAAAAAAAGAACACGGATGAAATGAAGTTTTGTTATAACTGAAATGTAGAAGTAAGAGATAAACCAGGTGAACTGACAGTGTTGCTTGCATGAGCCGGTGACATTGTCATAACAACATGGCCGTATTTGGCATTACGTGTCTGGAGATTTGCCCATTTAGCCGTAGTCGCAGAGTAGTACAGTACAGTACAGTACAGTACAGTACAGTACAGTACAGTACAGTACAGTACAGTACAGTACAGTACAGTACAGTACAGTACAGTACAGTACAGTACAGTACAGTACAGCACAGTACAGTACAGTACAGTACAGTACAGTACAGGTTACGTATTGTCTGTCCTGAATGTTGCGGTTTTTATTCCTGGCCACGGGAAGCCGCATTTCAATGGGGACGAAATCCAATAACAGTCGTGTACATAGATTTGGGTGCGCCTTTAAGAACCGCAGGTGATCGAAAGTAATGAGGTGTTTGACATTATGTCGCGGCCCATAATCATATCGTGGTTATGGCATGTAAATGCCAGAAATTAAGTTTTTGCTAAGTTCGTAACTTCATATATTGCTCAATCCTTGCAGCGGTATAGGAGGCCGTAAGCATAAATAACGTGTATCTCCATGGAATGGGAAAAACTTTATGTCCTTCGGGGCGTGAACTAGCACGTAGCAGGCCGCCCCCACATCGGGACAGATTAGGCCTGGCCTCTTTGCCACGTCGCGGGCCCATTCACCACAAACAATACGAGAATTCTGGTGTGCGCATTCAAAGCTGTATGGGTAACACATACAAAATTGACGGGATGGTTCACGTTACTTGAAAAAATCACGCCATATCCACGAAGTGAATGATGATGAGTGGGCGAAGCTCGATCGTTTTCATCCATGGCAGAAAGAGAATGTGTGGTCTGGAACGCGCTTATACTTCATGGTCATCAGCGTCATCGTCATCGTTATCACGTGTAGTGGGTACATTCCACTGTACTGCGTCATCGTCATCTTTATAACGTGGAGTGGGTACATTCCACTATACGTGGCTACCTACCCACTATAACTTCTACTACTACAGATAAGGGACAGACCCACACCCCAAGGAGCTTCGCCCCTAAAAAAAAAAACTGCATGCATGGAATAAGTTGCTATACTGATGTAATACAAGTCAGTGGCTCAATAGCGCAAGATTCGATGCCCTTCCAGCAAAAACCCACAGGATCCCTTGTGCATTACGGTTGAGACAACTCTTAGGCAGAACCCATCCGGTGTGGCTTTGCTTACCGTGTACTTTACATCACGCGAACGTCGCATTGTTTTTTTTTTTTCCTGTTTGATCATTCGAACGCCGCAAAGATGAAGTGAAAGCGCAGCTTGTGCTCAGGGCCACGCTCACGCCGGTTTTCGTTCAAGGTCATGTTCCCATGAGACATGTTAGGGCTTTCGCCTAAATAATGTCGCTGCCTTGATGCCAGCGTTCCTTCGGCACAGGGTGGTGACACCCACTAATCGCGCCACCGCCATATTTGGGTCAAACAGTGGAGCTATCGCGTTGTGTGGTGTCGTCATATTGCGTCAAGTAGTGGACGCTATCATCACAATGTGCGAAGGAACGCTGGCACCGAGGCGCCCCAGCTTCAATGCGCTGAAGGCGCTGCACATTTGAGTAAATCATCTCCCAGCCGTGCATCGCACATCGGCACGCGCTCAATCATCCTTCTGTAATGCCTGGATGAGGCAGAGTGCCAATAGATATTGGAAAAATAAAACCTTGCTTTTTTTAAAGATAATTTAGTACGTGTGCCTGCTGTTCTTATTTCTCGCTTCTTTCAAGGTAAACACGCAACATGCAAAAGAGAAAAAAATTTAAGCTTGATCATGTTCTTGTTTCTAGCGTTGTCGCTAGCATGACACCACTAAAGAGAAAGAGAGAGAAACAAGAAAAAGAAAAAGGTGGCGCTGACCAGCCGCCCCCCCCCCCCTCACCCCCCGCCCCCCCCCCCCCCCTACAAGGCACGTTTTTATACAGTCGAATTACTTATCCCGGACAGTAGATCCCTTGAAAACCTCGTTTTATAGCAGTGACATTGATTTCAGAATGTTTCTTTCGTTACCTGGCGACCCAGCCAACGCGTAGAAGGCCGCAACTCCGGCGTTTCGCATTCCCCCGCTAAAAACAGAGCGGCCTCACTTCACAGTCGACCACCATCGCTCACTCTGAGGTGGCCATTTAGAAGGGAGACCTGGCTGTCGCCGTCTCACTCCAACGGAGCCCGCAGTGCGACAGAGTCAATTGCCAGCGGACAGTGGCGGCGGCGGCAGGGTCGTTTTATGGGCGCCTCCTATAGCAGCAGCAGCGGGGCGCGGTGGGGGGTTCCGCCGCGACGCCGTGAAAACGCGATACAAAGACAAACGGCTTCGCCTCCCATCCAGCCGCCGTCGCTCGGATCAACTATTATGGATGGCCACCGGATCACACATTCCTCTTCGCTCCCCTCTTCTACCCGATGCGCCTTTTCTTTTACTCTACATTTCCCGATTCAGGAAGAGATGGCTTCGTGAATTTCCAAGTGCTTCGCCGCCGCGGGGGTTTCCGCGCTGGTTCGGCGTCGCCTTTTTGTTTCACCTTCTTTTGTATCTCCCTTTTTCTTTCTAATCTCCGTATTTTTTTTACTCCGTCTCCGTCAGACTTGACGAACAACGGCATTTCGTTTTCCAACAAGGCGGCTCCCACTCTATTTTTCTCGATGACGAAGAAGAAGAAGAAGAAAAAAAGGGGTTAGTCCCGAAACAAATGGTGTCGTTTCCCAAAGTACCTGCTCTTCATTTCGAGTCTGAACGCTCCTCTTTTCAACGTAAATGGCTTCCGGTGTAGAAAGCGAAATAAAAAAAAATCTACACGGAAAAGCGAGACCGCCGACTTGTCGAGGCCCATTAATTCGGGTTTTTGTTGTCTCTCGCTCCGCATACGGCGATGGTCAGTCACACGTACTTTTTTTCCAGCGTGCAACTGTTTATATGCTTCTTTAATGCGTGACATGAATGTTTTATTTCGACAGATATACCTCTTCTCCTTGTCCTTACGCAATGATATACGTAGTACACCGTTCGTTCAGTCAATGTGTCTTCAAAGGAGAGTTTTTGTCCGAGTAATGGACATTTACGTATGCCCTTTATTGGTATACATTTTTTGTTTTCCTGTTAAGGAAAAAGCCTTAGATGTCTCATAAAACGTGAAAGTCAGCCGTCGGCGTCGGCGGTGTCCACACGGGTGATGTAAAATATCATCATCACGAGATGACGTCACCATGTGAAGTCATCATTAGGTCGCAGATCGCCAAAATTTGTGACATCATCATGACGACACATGATGATGTTACAAGAGTATAAGCGACGATTTTGTGTGATGACATCACACGAAATCGTCGCTTATACTCTTGTTACACAGGCAGCCTAAACTACGGTTAATGCAACCGCGGTTACGTGTAACCGTGGTTCGCTTATGTTACACGGTACGCGAAACCGCGGTTATGCCGCTAATCACGGTTGTAGGAAACCGAGCTTAGCAACCTCGGTTTGGCGGTTAACCGAGGAAATGGCGGCATTCATGTAGGATGGCGTTAGCCGCCTTAACCGAGGACGCTTTTGCGATGTGTAACATCGGCGAACCGTGGTTGGCGCTAACCGTAGTTCAACGCGGTTAACCGTGGTTGGTCGTAACCGCGGCGAACTTATCTGTGTAACAAGGGTATTAGTGAAAGGTGGGCCGATCACGGAGGCAAGAAAAAGTCAGGTTAGGTGCAGATACATTGCCTCCGATCATGGAGGCAGTGCAAAACTACGTTAGGTGCGAGAAGCTTTCGGTGGGGGGGGGGGGGGGGGGCGTGCTGAATGCATAGACTGAGAAGAAACAGATGACTTTCACCTTCCAGTCGTCTTAGGCGAACTGCTAAGGAACCCTGCGAGTTGGTCTGTTCTGCTAATACGCTTTTTGATTTTCTATGCGTAGAAATGTTGCCCATGGCACTGTTTATGCAACACCCATACAGAAGCAACGTATGCAGCACTAAAACTTGCTATTGATACAAAAAGAAAAATAGCATGCAAATGAAGTGAAATGAAACCTGGAGGCTCACAAAGAGGGTTCAGCTTAAACTGAGGACGACGCAGCGAGCAATGGGAAGGAAAATGATAGCTGTAACCTTAAGGGACAAGTAGAGAGAAGAGTGGGTCAGGCAACAAACGGGTGTTAAGGACATCTTACAGTCGAAATAAAGAAGAAGAAATGGACATGGGCAGGGCACGTAGTGCGTTGGCAAGATAGCCGCTGGTCATTAAGGGTAACTGACTGGATTCCAAGAAAAGGCAAACGCACGGAGACAGAAAGTTAGCTAGCTGGGTAGATGGGATTAAGAAGTTTGCGAGTACAACGTGTCAGCAGCAAGCACAGGACCGGGCTGATTGGCGGTACATGGGAGAGGCTTTTGCCCTGCAGTGGGTATAGTCAGGCTGCTGATGATGAAGTGCAAGTAAGCCAAGACCGATGCACCAGACGCGCCGGCCTTACAGCGAGCTAATCATTACAGAAGAAAGCGCAAGGGACTGCCGAATACGATCGCAAAGATAAGAATACAAAGCGCGTGCGCGAATATAGGTCAGTGCTTGTGAACAGCGCGCGCAGGTTGCGGAACACCGGTTATTTATCGCGCGTTATGCTAAGAACATTATAATGGACAAGGATTAGCTAACAAATTGCGATGCTCTGCACGCTGACCAACAATACGCTCCGTCGCGCATATCTGCGCGTGTTCAGCTAGCTCAAGCCTGTTCGAGCATCGCCCAAAAGGAGCCGTAACTGAGTGTTTCGTTAGCATGCAAGCGCGGCCGCTGCGGCGCAGCTATAAACTTCAAGCGGCACAATATTTCTCCGATAAGCGATGATGATGAATGAATCGTTAAATAAAGGGCGGAGCATTGGCGGAGGCTGCTCCCGTCAACGTGGGGTCCTTCAAGCGAACCCCTCGCCTCCCCCCGTTTCCGATGGTTTGTTAATGAGAAACCGTTTCGTGGACGGGCAGTTTTCGGAGCGCTTGACTAATTATCCGCCAAGACGTGACCCGAAATCGCAACGAAATGTCCCGGTCGATAAAATTTTGATAGTCGGATGGTGGGCGTGGCATCGTCGTCGTGCGCCTCGCATAATTTTTCTTTTCGAACTCGTTGCCCCGGTGAAACTTGTCCTTCATAATTTTTGATGCCTTGATCACCGCTGCTACCGAGGCGTGCGTTGAGTGCGGGATACAGCACGTGATGATTTGTGCACGAGCGCGCCGATTTTTTTATTCAGTCGATATTAAGTTGCTGTCGTAGTCAGGTACCACGTAAGTGCCATGTCTTCACTGATGCACGTGTTGTACTGTGTCCACTATTGCACACAATTTGCCCGAGCTTTTGGGGAAGAAAATATTGCACCCTGTCGTTGTTAGAGGGCAGATCTGAATACACTGCTTCTGAAGCAGCGGTTCTGGATATCTTCTTTCCTAGAACGTGTAGTTGATACAGCTCTCACCTCTAGCGAGTTATCACCGTGTACTGTAAAATCGGTCGCAACAAGTAACCTTTATCTCTCGAAGGCGAATTGAACTTATGTTGACCAAAAGAAAATCAGGACAGATAAATTATTTGAGTGCTTGTAAAATTAGGTTTGGGCATACTATTTGAAAATCCTAATAGGTATAGTCTCGCGGGGAATTCAATTATCGTCGAGTAACAGGATAGCCAACAACGCGAACACAGGACGATGAGTAGAAGTGCAGGACAGAGTACTAGCTTCTTTTTTTCTTCTGTTCGGCACTGTTAAATACTCCACTATTGGACAAGACGTTCCAACCAGTTCAAGTGAGCACACTGCAATCTATTATCGAGTTGTCATCCGCTTCAAGAATTTCCGACCCGACGCATGCCTGAGGATTTCTGCGCTGGAAAAAAAAAAAAAGAATCGCCTTCCGAAGTAGGCGCTGCCTCGCATCTCGGTTGGCCGCGTACAAAAGCTATCCGGCGAACTACAGCGTGCCCGATGCTACAGATCCCGGGGCTCTTGTTATGCGAGCGACCCAAGTGAGCGAGCTGGGTGCGTTAACGAGGCAAAAATAGCTACCGGAGCGGAATCTCTGCCCCTGTTAGACTGCCTCCATCGATCACAGCCATTTGTCCTGCGCCGGTGTATTACCTCCCCGCCTTGTCCTACTTTTCCCTAGATCCTTTATTTTTCTGGGTTTCAACAATGACCCGTATGACCCGGAGGACAATCATTAGTGTTCTCCTTTCTTTTCGGTCATTAGGCGGGATCATTTGGCATAGAAACCTCCCCTGGTTTCCCAGCGCTATCTCGGTGCTTTTTTTATTATTTTCTTCCTTCATTTCCTGGGAGGTTGTCCTCTTTTGCGAAGATCATCCATTCATGTCATGCTATCCATGCAACGATGGTTCTCTTGCCGTACTGTTGCACTTCGTAATGGAAACCATTCGAAGGGTATCTCCCGCTTCTGTACAGCGACTGATGAGAACAGTCCCTGCTGCTTTCATAAACAACTGCTATTAGGATACGTAAACAGAAGATCAGCGTGTGCAGTTCTGCAGATGAGAAAATAGTCAAAGAGAGTTGTATAATAATAATAATAATAATAATAATAATAATAATAATAATAATAATAATAATAATAATAATAATAATAATAATAATAATAATAATAATATCCGGGGTTTTACGTCCCAAAACCACGATATGATTATGAGAGAAGCCATAGTGGAGGGCTCCGGAAATTTCGACCATGTGGTGTTCATTGAGGTGCACTGACATCGCACAGTACACGGGCCTCTAGCATTACGCCTGCATCGAAATGCGACCGCCGCGACCGGTATCGAACCCGTGACGTTCGGGTCAACAGCCGAGCACCGTAACCGCTACACCACCGCGGCGGACAAATAATAATAACAATTAGAACGGGGTGGAGGAGGCGAAGTGATACTTTGTTTACGAGTTAACCAGATATATGCGCAACAACTATCCCTATTTACCAGTATTGGTGATTACACTGTCCTTCGGGAATAGTTTCTTGACATGTTCGTTGCTAAGCTCTCGTTTCGAGTGCACGCCACCTCTCGCATATACCACCAACACGCACAGGTTCGGCTTCTTCCCAACGCACCAATGCCTAACAGGCAAAGCACGCTTTACAGGGGAAAGAATAAGCGTCGAGCAGGGCTGGTGAGGTGTGGAAAGAGTGGCCATGCTCCATTTATTACTGGAAGATAACAAAATCAATACGGACCCCACACTTCGAGAAGTTCGT